>JAKSZP010007945.1:0-242521 GCA_022478985.1 Massospora cicadina
TAGGCCGTGAGGTAAAGAAAACCCATGAATGGATTAAGGATCGGTATTTTTGGGAGGGAATCATGGAAGCCATCATCAAAGTCTTGGATGCTTGCTTTACATATAAGAAGCAGTCTCAGCTCAAAACTAGATATCAATATCAGCTGACTACCCCACAACAGCCGTTCCATACCATAAGCTTGGACGTAGTAGGGCCGCTTCCTAAAACCACAGGTGGAAACAGGTATATTTTGGTAGGCATTGACCACTTCACGAAGTGGGTTGAAGCTGTGGCGCTGCTGGCCCAAACTGCTAAGGCCACTGCCACCTTTCCTCATCAAAATATTTTCACTTGACATGGGTGCCCTCGAGTACTACTCTGTGATAACAGGAAAATTTTACCTCCAGAGTAGTTAAAATCTTGGCTACTTCCATGGGAGCCCATCAACTGTTCTCAGCTCCATATAACCCATTAACTAAAAGGTACAGTAGAGCGAGCAAATGGTATTTTGGTTTTTATTTTATGGAAAATGGCTTCGTCTGATCCCCTTCATTGGGATCACTATCTCCCTAGCGCTCTTATGGCTTATCAAATTAGCTATCACTGGATCTTAAAAATGTTCCTTTCCGAGTTTTGTATGTCAGGGAACCAGGCATACCTGCTCTTCTAGCTAAGGATGTCTTCTCTAGTGGAGAGGAGCCTGAGAAAGCCGTGCAAAGGTTAGCTAACCGCATCATTCAGCTTCAATCAGAGGCTATGACCAACCTAGCTAAAACAGTCACTAAAGAAGGCCAAGCTGCCAATGAGCTCTGAGCTCCTCTACCTTCTTTACAAGTGTCAGATATGGTTTTATATTACCACAATTGCATAAATCCACATAGTGGAAAACTTGGATCAATCTGGGAGGGACCATTTAACATCACATATAAGAGAAGAAATGAGTATTCTATAAAGTCTTTGGCTACAGGAATTATCATAAACCGGGTACATGGCCGCTTCCTATGACCCTACACTCCTCCCAACATTATTGAGGGGGCAATGTCAGACATTATCCTTATCAACTTTTGAAAAAGAATGTTGGAGGTAAGAATGCCCCCAAATCTGCTATCATGATTGCCCATCACCTGTCTGATCTCTGAATAATATTGTGGTTATCAATGATATGAGTACCAATGGCGAAAAGACCTTGGCGGAGCTTGGTGGAACCCTATCTATTGGGAAAATATGATTTATAACCAAAATCGGCTTAATAAGGTAAGAACTGATAATAGGATTGCTCCAACTTCTCAGCCAAATTCGAGGTGTTCATTACCACACGAGTCTGATCACCTCCAAGGTGAGAAGATTTTACTCGTTGATGATTGGGTGCAAATTAATAAATCATTACCACATGAGTCTGATCACCTCTGAGGTGAGAAGATTTTACTCGCTGTTGATTGGATACAATTTATCAAATCATTACCCCATGGGTCAGTTTTGCCACAAAATATTTATCTTTAATCTGATAGGCCAAAATTCTATATAATCTAATTTGGATGACTCAGCTTTATAATACTTTAGCCCCAAATACCCATGGTCCCAGGATTGAAACTAGTCTAAATAGGAAATACTAGTATCAAAGAAAGGACTTTTTTGGCTTTCCCCGCTTAAACAATAAAAACATAAAAAACTTTAACAAAGCGTTATTTATTAGTTTTATTTTAAAAAGTAAGTTTCTCACATTGATAAAATATTTGTGGCATCTGTCAGTGAATCCCACAGTGCATGCAGAATCCTCCATTGACCCCAGACAAATTTGGGAGGACATTTCAGATATACACCAAGCCAACCAATCAGAACAATATGCCCAGGTTGAAAATGTTCACAGCAACTTGACTGAGTCAAAAAGCAACATCAATCATGCACACATTGAGGAACAATTCAGCCACAATATGAACAAAAATGCGGTGCACAATTCTACAAATTTGAACCCCAAAATTACAGAGCCCAATCAGCACCCCGCATTGAACCATCATGAGACATATGAAGGAAAAGATAACGCAAATCCAAAAAACTGCAATTCCCACAAAAATTGGGTCAGATCAATGGAACTGACTATATTACTGAAAATGTTGGAGTACAGACGCGGAGCATGGCCAAAATGAGCTGAGGTGGGATAGGGCCAGAGGGTCCTCCCAACTGCTCCTAAGGCGCCATGGGCACCTCAGTGTCAATAGGGATGCTAAACATCGTGGGAGCCAGGGCTCATATGTCCCAAGCCAAAAAGCTGGATTTCCTGCGAAAACCTCCTGTAGACATCTTGGCCATCCAAGAAACTCACTGTTTACAAGGGGAAGAAGGATCCTGGTCAGCCAGGGTCTCACCATCACAATCAGTATGGACATCCCACTGTGGGGTGATCATATGAGATAACAAAAAATGTAAATTTACAAATTTATCTTCACACCTTCATGGTCGCATCTTGGTAGCAACAATCACATGCCAAATAGGAAACAATCTCGATAGCATGCATCTATGCACTGTGCACTGCAAATGAGAGAAAACAATTTCTCAAAACTGTTCCAACTCTCACCCTCCCACCAGATACTATCCTGTTGGGTGAATTTAACTGCTGGGATAACCCTGACATGGAACGATGGCCTAACCCCAGGGGATACCCACTGGGGCACATTAATTTCCGCACAATGAAGGCATCCCCTGGCCTACAGGATGCCCTCACCCCAGTTCACCGCTCCTTCCCCACATGACATGGCCCAACATATGCGAGGGAGTGCTCATATCAATGAGCCTCATTGATCACATCCTTGTCCCACAATCCCAATGATCAAGAATTTTCCAAAGTTTCAACAAAAAAGTCAATTTCTCCAACCACTGACTTGTTATCATGCAGTTATCGCCAACCTGAACCCACGCACAGGTGTTTCCTTGGAGAAAGATTCACCTGGAAAACATAAAATAACCCAAAATATCTGACTGGGTCAAACACGAGGCTATGAACCCAGAATTCACAGCCCCTTTTATCTTGGATCCCATCATAACATGGGCAAATTTTAAAAAGGAACTAATGAACAAAACCTGACATCTCACATCATGTAAGTACACCACTGACACAGCTACAATCAAGCGTACCTTGGCGGAACTGGACCACCTTGAGCTAAATATCCTGAGATCTGGCTATAGCCCCAACTGAGGATGCAAATGGGCGGAAATATCCGCCTGACTAAACACCCTCATCTTCAAACACCAACACAGAATCAAAGTATCAAACAAAGGTAAGTTAATAAAGGAAGGCGAAACCTGCTTGACATATTTCTTCCACCAATTCCACTCCCGCGGCAACCAGCCCGCATGCACACAGATCTGCAAGACTGACGGCACTGTGGCAACTGACCCTGAGAAGGTCAAGGCAGAAGTACACCACTATTACACTGAATTATACCGCAATATGCCAACAGACCCATAAAAAAGCAAAAAATTTATACAAAACGCCAGGATACAAAGCACACCGCCAAATTACAATATTCTAAACCTAATTAAATGGGAGGAGCTTTGGGATACAATCCGCGGTGCACCACGTAGGAAATGCCCAGGACCTGATGGGATACCCCATGAATTTTACAAAAAATACTTTCAACAAATTGCCCCCCTCCTATTGGCATCTATGAACCAGTGCTTACTGGAAACACGCCTCCTACCTGGTAGCCATGAATCATATGTCATAACCTTATATAAAAAGGGTGACAAATTGGACTGGCCAACTGGCGTCCAATCGCACTATCTAATACTGACACAAAAATTCTAACAAAGATTTTAGCAGCCAGATTAGGCGCGTAATTGCCTTTGACGTCCTGTCACCCAGGCCAGTTTGGGTTTATACCAGGACGCTCAATCTGGAACAACATACACCCTGTTGCAAACATATGTCAGTCCAAAGCAACTGGAGCCCTAGTCTTCTTAGACTAGGAAAAGGCATATGACCGCGTTAGCTGGCCATACCTAAAGAAATGTTTACACGTTTTCAAACTTCCACCCAGATTCATAAACTGGGCGATGCTCCTCACAGAATTTGCAACCATGGCTGTATGTGGCCCTGGCTTCCTAACTAACAAGATCACACCACACAGAGGGCTCAAACAAGAGTACCCCCTCAGCCCACTGCTGTATAATTTTGAGTTTTGACACACTCCTCCACGTAACTGACTCACGCCTCATGGGCATAACTACACAAGGACAGCCAAAAGTCAAGATACTGGCCTTCGCGGATGACTGCATGGCAGGTATAGATAACAACAATGATGCCCAACAGCTGGAACGCACCCTAGAGGAATACTCCATGGTGAGCAACACATCGCTCAACAAAAAAACAGAAATCATTCTCTTAGGCAAGTACACTAACAACTGGGCTACAACACCAGAACCTCATACCCCCATACGAAGGAAAAACCCACTCATCTTACCCTTTGCATCACCTCCCACCACCACCTTGGGATATGGCTGGAAACAGGGGGATATTCCAATGAGACAATGGAAAGAAACTTGCTACAACGGATATCCACCCGCGTCACCTCCCTCAAGGAAAGATCCCCAGGACTAATGGGGCGAGTAACAGTTGCTAACTCACTTATCCTCCCAATACTATGGTACCCTGCCCACACGATCGCCTTCTCACCTACCTTCATAACTTCAATCCGCGCGCTCATCCAAAGCTGGCTATGGCCCAGCTCCCACCCTCCCATACGGATGGAAACACTTTTCAGCCCATGCTCAAGTGGAGGCATGGGACTAATAGATCTTGAGAACCACGCCAACCGCATCCTGGGAACCTGGATAAAGGAGGTCCTTGCCCCAGACCTCCCACAACAACACTGGTCCAGGGCAGCGAGGACTAACTTCGCACAGGCGCTCAAATTAACCAACCCACATAGCCCACCCAGACTACTATCATACCTTGCTAAACACCCTACCGCAATGGGTCCGCATGGAACCTCCCCTCACTTCAAACACATCCTCTGAACCATCCGCCACATGGGATGGACTGTATAGAACACAGGCACTGTGCAGGGAAGGGGATGACCCAGCCCCCACTTCAAATTAAGAAATACAGAAAACCACCCCCAGAGAGACATGCTTGCTACAACCCCAATCATTGCTAGAATCGAATACCTAGATGTGTTGGACATTCCCTATGACTTAACCACACAGAAGGCAGTGTGGAAAATGACGCATTACCCACTCCTACAGCCAAGAATAAGAGCCAGCGCCTGGCGCTGTCTGAGAAGGACCTATAGGATGGCGGACCGCTCCAATTCCCTCCACACAACCTGCGCAGTATGTGGAGGGGAGGGCTTCCTACATCACCGCCTAGAAACATGTCCCCCATCCAAAGCCATATGGAAGGAATTCGCGCGCGCCTGCTTAAGATCCAAAACGAGCAGGAATTTTATATATCAAAGAGCCTCCTCACACTCCAGATTGAGTCACCAATCCCATCTACCCTCTGTTCCCTAATGATACCCATTGTAATGTGGACAATCCACACCATTGCCTTAGATGCGTTCAGGGGCACAGTCCCAACCATTCATGGGGTTATCAACATGTTCCACGTCCACTTATTGGAGCACTTCCAAGCCTGGCTCTATGGATATATGAGGCCAAGGCAACAGGCGCTCATTGAATCATGGTTCCCACTCTGGTTCCTACACACAGACCCCTTCCTTCACACCTGCTTCATAGCGGGGGAAACCCCCTCAGAGTAGTGCACCAACCCCCATACCTGGCAGTCCCGCTGGCAACAGGGGTAACTTGAGTACCCCAGGGTGCCCAATTTTATCTTTCTTTGTTTTACACACATATTTGGTAATGCCCATCCCCTGGTCATCTTGTCTCGGTTAAATAAAAATAAATGTTAAGCAAAATAGTCATTTATTCAAGATTGACCTATCTGGCAAGTGCGTCAACAAATAGTGGGAATGCAGGATGGGGCAACCAGAAACAAGATTGAATTCCAAATTAATTGTTTGGAATAGGATAAGCTGGAATATAAACCTGACTGCTGAGTCAAAATAATGAAATAAATTAGATATGGAAACTGGACGATTCCATGGTGTTCTGGTAAATTAAAGCCCTAATTATTATAATTCAGATGAAATAAATATAAAGTTCAATATAAACTTTGACAGAATTGATTCAAACTGTTAATTTACGATCACCATTCCTAGTATCTCAATTTATAAGAATCATTAAACGGAATTTGTTCTGTTACATTACCCTTCACTAAGGGAAAACCCCAAGCTTCCCTAGCTTAGGTGATGTGGAAGAAAATCTGTTAATGGGCAAAATTTCTTGCAATGGGAGGGAAGGGGAGTTCTGACCAGAAATCCAAAGGTCATGTAAAGTGTTAACGCTCCCCTTGGAGGTCCTTTAGTAGGCGCAAGAGGCCTTAACTGCCAGTGGTCTAATCAGCACCCCCAACCTCCCCTTTACCATCAGGGGTCCACAAAAACTGATGACAAAGGCGATTGGGTTAGATTTTCTTGGGAAAATGGTCATCTACTATCTTGCAAGATTACAGGAACCACAGCTCGCCACAAAAGAATGGAATTGGAATAATTTAACAAACCAGGCTCTCAAGACCTGACTTGCCCATACCAAAACATATAACCTCACACTGTTAGAGAGTTTTCAACTGAATGGTGGAATTGGTCAGTATCAAATTGTCATCCATTAAAGTCAGACTAATTGCCCTACACTTCAACGGAAGGGCCTGGTAGCAAATTGGTGAATTTATCCACCTAAGCGGAGGTCTGATGTGGCAGCCAATACTCTGCTGCCCTATTGCCATCTGTCTAGACCTAGGGAGTATGCGCTTACCAGTAATAAGCACTTACTGGCAACTCCACTGGTGCCCACAACTGGGTCAAGGTGTGACGAGATTGGCAGGTCCATCAGAACCTCAGAATGGCCTCACGCCTTCTGAGGCCATGAGTTTGCTGATTACGGCGCCTGGTGAGTGAGGGTTCAATATTTATGAGATTCTGAACGGATTTCTGACTAACCTGAGAACTAAACTAACCAACCAAAATACTTTATACTTTTAAAATAAAAATTAATATTGAAATGGTCATTTATTTGGTATCAGCTAAATGAAAAGGAACCCTCAAATGATGGGAACGCAGGATGGGGCAACCTGAAACAAAATAGAATTCCAACTTGAGAGGGTTAGAATAGGAAACATCAGAATATAAAACTAACTGCTGAGCTAAAATTATCAAAATACATTATATGTGGAAACCAGATTATTCCCATGTTAATCCAGTGAGTTAAACATCTAATTCTCACAATTTTATGAACTAAATATAAATCATAATTATAAAATGCAGCAGAATTGATTTAATCATCAGTTTGCGACAACCATTCCTAACATTTTGGTCTATAAGAATCAATAAATGAAATTTGTTATGTTACAAATGCCTTGACAGCATGTAGTGCATTAGACAAGCGCACTGATTGCACAGGTATAATTCTTTTATAAAAATCTTTGATCCTACTCAATCACATGACCTCTGTTTCATAACAAGATCAAATCCAAAGAATATTGTACAGAGAGCTATACAATACTAAATATTACTTTTACTTTAGCACTAGTGGTGCGCAAACCCAAAAGGGAGAGCCACCACGCATCAATATTCATTATTTCTTTGATTCATTGGATGTAACCTACTCTAAGATGGGCTTCTGATAAAAATAATATAAGCTTGGGAAAATGTGATACTTTATTTGAATAGATTTAGGAGTATTTATAAGATTCTCTCTAGCCATGAAAAATAATGTTCTCAGACTAGGATTAAAATTGTTGGAGAGTATAATGAGTATGATAGGCAAAATTATACCCATTTACAAGGAAAAGTTGATTTAGAGGGTAGGGGTTGATTTGTGAAAATTTTTGAAGTGATTTAGAGGCCTAAGAGGTAGGATTATTCTTAAATGAATTTTAGCAGATGGCCTTATTGACTCATTATCATTCTGACCATTGACATTAAGTAGTTGATTAATCAAAGTTGAGTTAATGTCTTTGACAACACTTCCCCCTATTGACTTAATTTATCTTCTGAAGGGGGCTTGTGAGATAGTTGAGTGCTATAGTAAGCCCTAAGAAACTTTCCATAAACCCTGTTAATAAACTTTTCATTAAACAAAATCTTAATGGCATAGACACCAAATGATGAGCATTCCAAAATTTGCATATGGCCCTTTTCAGAGTGTCAATATTTTGTGGGTCCATCTAAACCTGTAGGAGCTGCAGTAAGGTACTTAATCTACCACTTTGAACTTATGTAAAGATTCTAAATGGATATCATCCAGCATCTTCTGGTTAATTTTTCTAGTTAAAGCAGATCCATAAACCTCAGTTCAAATTTTAGTTAGTGCTTTAACAAGCCAGTTAAAGTATATCAGGCCAGATTACATCCTCATCCTCAACAATGAAGTACAACATGGGGAAAAATGGGCTGTCAGCCATACAGTAGTTGGAAAAGAGAAAATTTTGGTAGCGCTATGTACCTGATAATATATACAAATATATGGGGTTAACGTAGAGGTTCTACTGGGAGAGGGAAGAAGCAGCAAACTTATGGAGAATTTGTAACAGGTTGTATTAACTAGATCAACTGTTCCATTGGTCTCTGGGTGATATGGGGCAGAAAAGACCCCTCTAATCCCCATAATCTTGTTCAACTCTGAAATCATTTTTGAAGTGAAATTGATAGCGTTGTCTGTATTAATAACCTGTGGGCACCCATGTCTATGAATGATTTACTCCCAGATAGATTTGGCCATAGTGACTTCTCCAACGTCGCTTAAAGACTTAGCTTTGACCTACTTAGTCAAGTGGCCAATGGCCTCAAAAATATATTGATGATTGAAGTTGCTGACAAGTAAAGATCAATGATGTCAATTGAGATAGTGTGCCATGCCCAGGAGGGTTTAACCAGTTGGTAAGTGGTAGAAGTCTCAAAGGACTGTTGCAATTGGCACTCTTGCCACTCCATTAAGATGTCTTGAATGTCAAACCTCATAGACTCCTAATAATAGCTCTGTTGGATCTGTTTCAGTGTTTTGACTAGTCCTCTGTGTCCAATAATGTGATGAGCTTGCATAATAATTGATGGCTGTTTAGAAGAAATAACATATAATTCTCTACTATAATCATTACTAATTTTGTAAAGTACCCCACTTTGGACTTTAGTGTTCTTTATAAATCAACAAAAAGTGCATCTAATAAGGAGTTTATCATCACCATACTAGCAGGTTTTCATTTTCTCAAATAAATGATCAGCATAAGGAGCCAGCGCAGAGACAATGGATAACTGTGGATATTCATTGGCGTTTGGGTGAGATGACCCTGATTGGTGTACCATCTTATATTCATAGGACTGAAGCTTAATGGCAATCTTGATACCAATTTTCAGACACTTTATACGTTATATAGCCACGTTAAGGAGGCATGAGCAATAACCACTTAAACTTGGTTTATGAGTTTATACATATAATTGTTTACAAGCGAAGATGATGGCTAAACATTTACGCTCTGTTACCATATGGTTTCTCTCCAAATTGGTAAGGGCACAACTGCAGAAAGCTATTGAATGCTTCTCCAATGCTTATCACGCTGAGAGAGAACATCTCCAATGGCCATCAACAAAGGTTTAGACTCACTAATAAAGGCATGCTGAAATCAGTGTAGCATATACTGGCACTCAAGTTATCGTTATTTTCAACTTGTTGAAGGTGATTTAACATTCTGAGGATTTGAGGAAAGTACTCCACTTTGGTTCAGGTGGAACAAAGGCTCAGCTAGCTGAGCAAACCATGTATGAATCGGCAGTATTATCTCACCATAGCTAAAAACACTTTTACATCCCATTTGTTCTTGGGGGCTCTTCATTTGATTAACAACCTCACGCTTCTGAGGCTGAGGGCATATCCCTTGAGTATCAATGTTATGACCCAGGTATCCCATCTGGGCCTTAAAAACTGGCATATGCTGGCTTGATTTTGAGTTATGCCTTGATATTTGCTTAAAGACTATCTCTAGATGAGACAGATGTTGCATGAAGGTGTACAAAAAGACATAAAATTATTTAGATATACTAAGATGAAACACAACTTCAAATCTTCTAGGATGACGTCCATAGCTCTTTGGAAGGTAATCAGTGCATTACATAAACTTTGGGGCATGTGCGTTGGTTGATACAGCCCTTGTGAAGTCATAATGGCGCACTTTTCCTGTTCAGCCATTGGTAGGTTGATTTGCCAGTAGCTGCTGATGATATCAAAGGCAGCGATATAATTAGCTCCTCCTAGTCGATCAAGAGCATCATCTATAAGCAGTGAAAATAAAAGTAACTTTTAGTAATTTCATTTAAGCAATAATCAATAGCTACTCATTTTAAAGCCATCCTTTTTCTTAACAATAAGTACCACTGACCCAGGGCCTGCGAGAGGGCATAATCATTCATTGTAATAGTAATTGGTCAAGCTCTTTCTTTATGACTTTTTTTGGTGGCTTTACTGTATTGTATGGGTCAAGAGCGTATGAGACAGGGATCCAGAGTGTCAACGTGGTGCAGAATACCTTTGACATTACTTAAGCCATAATCTCGAATAGCAAATATATGGGCATATTTTTGTAGTAAAGTTAAAGCTTAGTTCTTTTGTTCTTCTGACAGGCCCTCCATATGATTCTACAATATAATTGCACTTTAATTGAGAGCATCATCGGGTAGGATGAATTATGACAGGTCTAAAATACTTTATTTGTTCAAGACCTCATCCTGGGGCTGTAAATGAATGTAGGCGATCTTCTGTCCTTTGATTATGGTGATTTTCTGAGCAGTCAGATTAGCCAAGAGCACACAGATCTTTAATGCCCAGGGACAATTATATCTTGGGCTGCATGGGGTTTAATTTGAGACTTTCCCAATGGGGTTAAACTTCTCTTAGAAACCCATTTAAAAGGTCCAGTGACAGTACCATGCTTACAACTTTCTGTTCCCTGAGAGTAGCTCACAACTGGAGGAAGCATGTAGGGGGATTCCTTAAATTCCAGAAATGACAAGGGGTGGGGCCTTAATATGACGATCAGTTTGCTGATAAAAATAATTTATCCATCCAGTATAAGTCACATTGATAAAATTATATTGATTAGTAAGTGGAACTGCTCATCCTGAGAGTATGAAGGGGTAAAGTCTGATTGAGGATCTTAAAAGCACTTTCCTCATAGTTGAAAAATGCTCCATAATAATTAATAAAACTTGTTCCATTTAAAAATTGATAGTTCTGGCTGGGAATACTATGGTAGGGGAGCTGACTTAAAGATCCAAACATCATGGTTATTAAAATTTTAACCAGATAAATCCTTACGATAGTATCTGAACTAGGGGTTTCAGTTGGTTGGGCATAATTGCCAGCTAATCACCTAGTTTGATAAAATTTAATGGTATAAAAATAATAATTGTTTTAGGATCAGCAGATTCCCAGTTTGGCGCTACTATCAAATTGTGACTGTGGGAATTTCTGGTGGAATACTGCTGTATTCAGTTACCAGCATCTAACAAATAAATTTCACTAACTATAGTTTGAGTTGGCAAAATATTATCTTTGCACCAACTGCCATAAGAATTTATTGTGGGATTTTCTGGTGGAAAGTTGAAGTAGTTGTTATTGATCATTTATGAGTTTGAAACTAATTCAGAGTACTGGCGACTCATGCCAAGGATGCTCAATGTCTATTTAATTACGAATTTATATACAATCGACCAGCAACTTATGCTGAGGATGGATTAACCTAATTTAATATTTGGTGACCAGATGAGTAGATCTGGAGGAAATCACTATGAGGATTAATGAATAAAAGTTTATGATCTGGTAGAGGTTTGGAAGCCAGAGGCCGATGGGTTTTACAGCAGATGATTGGCCAAAGAGCACTTGGGTGCAGTAGCCCTAGAAGTAGTAAAATAGTCGATTCATTTCCTCCTAATAAACATCTCTCTTACACCATTCTTACTTTTATTTGATAGTGGCTTAGAGCAGCTTGAGTAGGAATAGATAGTTTAGGGATCCTCAATAGGCGCGGGTGATCATGCCAAGGGGTTAGCCAGCACTTCTGGCCCCAACGCCAATGAAGGCAAAAGAGCAAAGGGCCACCAGTCTTCATACTGGTTGGCCTGGCACACTAGCAGAGCCCAAGGTCAAATTTTGCGACAATGGCCAAGGAACTGTAGGCTCAATCAATGACAGTGCTGCCTGAGACTGCAGTCCCATATTGTTGAAAATGAGCCACTTCAGGAGCAATCTTTAACTTCATTGCATAAGGATTAAGACCATGTTTAATGGAGCCTTACTGTCAACTATTCCACAAACTCAAACTTATTTAAAAGTATGTCTATATAAGTACAATCATAGAAGTAATCAGAATTTTCTTATAATGTGAGAAACAGCAGGATTAAGCAATCAAATCAATCATGGTCTTTATCTGAGTCAGGAGGTTGTAATCCCACTGTTCAATAACTAGTTTAGGTAACCAAAGACCCAAAAGCAAGGATTTATATGGTAAATTAAAATATACAACTAAGTTAAAAACTTTAAATGATGAATATCCTTATGTTTTTCTATAACATAGAACAATTAATATATTTAGCAGAAAGATTGTAACCCAGTAGATTTGATGGGCCTCATATTTAAGGGAAATCAGTTATTAACATTGGAGAAAATTGCAAGGCGCTTTCAAGCCAAGATCTTATCCAATTTAGTATTCAGATTTTCTTCAGCATCTTGTTTATTTTTTTACAGTAGTAACATTTAATCATCAAATTGGGTTTAGACCCTGACATCAGGAGTACTAGATTCTTTTGATCAGGGATGATCCCTTGCAGGGATATCAATTAATTCTCTAGATTGGGATCTAAATTCGCTTTCAGAGGCGATCAAACTTTCAGTTTGGGATAGAATCCTGACAGTTTTTTAATCCCACACATCTGGAAAATGGTTACTCAAAGGTTTGAGGTGTAAAGCATCTTTAACACTTTTTAAGGGAGGTAATTTACTTAAATCATCCAATTCTCCAAACTAGGTCTGTTTTGCAGGCTGTGTAGCATGAGTTATGGATATAAGTTCCTGTATTTCCTTTTCAAGTTTGGCTCGCTGACTTTGGGTTAATGCAAGCACTGGATGGGAATTAATTTACCCTTTTTCTGAGGTGGGATAGATTATTGTTCAACAATAGAGTATTAAATCTCTATTGTCAACTGTCTTATCCCTGGTTATTTTCCTCCACATATAAAGCAATATAGTTTACATTGGAACATTTTTTGGGACAACTGGCAGCATAGTGACACTTGGACTCGCAGATCCAACAAGTATCTTCAGAGAGGCAATAACATGGACCCATATTTCCACGTTGGGCATAAAAAATCTTATATTGGGCTCTTAGCGTTACTTGTTGGTGGTTGGAACAACTGTCTCATGTCTCTACAATTGGTGGCCCAAAGGTAAACTCACACTGCTTAAGGTATTCAACCATTGCAGAAGTATCCAAGTACTTAGCTAACGTAGGTAGCAGCAAATGATGGAGCTCAGGATAATCATTAGA
The DNA here is from genome assembly GCA_022478985.1 of Massospora cicadina. Classification (NCBI taxonomy): domain Eukaryota; kingdom Fungi; phylum Entomophthoromycota; class Entomophthoromycetes; order Entomophthorales; family Entomophthoraceae; genus Massospora; species Massospora cicadina. The sequence continues at coordinate 13,629 of JAKSZP010007945.1, forward strand.
GGCGTTTTAAAAGTGATCTTTATGTCAAATTCAGCCATGGCCTTAGCTCCTAATAAATACCTGTGTCTCATGGTAGAACCAATTGGCAAACTCAATATATAATATTGTCTTTTCAGAATTAAATTGTCATAAACTCAGCCTTGTGAGTATCCATTTTTTGAGGCTGCCAAATTTGCGTAGCACAACGTTCTCCATGACAGCAAAGCTCCAATTGTCCTAAGGTATGTAAGGCATGATCAAATCTTAGCTTTAAACATATAGACAAATGATCATAGTTGTAGCCTTGATTAGAATATCATCCCAATGCATCGTCATTCTAAACATTTTTCTAAAAGATTACACGTTCCAGAGTCAGTCAAACTTAGGCAGATTGGTGGGGTTAAATTGCTGAAATGACTGTAATGTCATGCTGAATGCGGCAGTTCCAAATTCAGCCTTGGAAACTTAAATGTGAGGTCCCAGGTTGCTGTATCCATCATCTGGCTTTGCAGCCGAGCAAAAAGCCCAAAGAAGGGGGTAATGTTAATAGAAAAGCTGGCATAATTTGTAGGGGATGAAAATTTTGTCTTGAACAGATTCCACTTCAGAGGGTGCTTCCTAGACTAGTCAAATTCTTTATTGGGAGTATACTCAGACTTTGCAGTGGCGCCATCCATCATTTAGGTTGATTTCAATGTGTCACTCCTGATTTAATTATTCCTCCTGATCATGTTCTGCAAATTCATGGAACTGCTTTATCATGGTAATCTCACTTCATAGCCCATGAATTAAAAACTAGAGTTTTGCATTCTCAGCCTTTTAATCCTTGTTGACCTCCTGTAGCTCTCAGGTGATATGGTTAAGGTCATTGTTAGCCTGTATAACTTCCCCATAATTGTTAGTCAAGAAGATGCATGTGCTCTTAAAGGCGTCGATGTCTTGGTGCATGGCTGCCTGCTGGCTCCAAAGGTGTCTTAGTTCTTCCTGGAGAGTGGTAGTTGCTTCAGCTGTTCACCAAAGCGGTGGGTAGCAAATTACATTTCCAATTGCATATGATGGCTAAGTTTCTTAAAAATTCAGACTGCTGAAAATCCATTCTTGTGACGGTTATTGCATTTCTAACCTCTGTTTGAAACTAATCACTTTGTGCTGAATAATGACTGGACCTGAATTATCAGGTAGATTTGATATCAATATGGTTATATTAGCTTACATCTTTTTTATTATATCTTATGTTAAACAAATTAATGAAAAAGGACCAAAACCTAAGTACAAACAAAGCTTAGGATTTGCAGCCTAGCAGTTCCACTCAATCAAATTCGACCAGATGACCCAGGATCAGGGGCTTTGTTAGTCAAGTCAAAATTAACCTAAATGTCATTTGAGTTATGATCAAATTAATTACTGATTAGTGGTATGAAAAGCCTTGGTATGTGCTACCATTGCTCAGGAGGATCGATTTTATCTATTTTCAGACGCTAGAAGCAACATTGTCTTGAAGCTATTTTCCAGTAAAGCGTCCATGAGGCTGATATGGGTTACAGCGGGACGGCTAATAGTTTGTAACCCTCTAAAGACCTTTATCGTGAACTGCTGGTTAAGTGGCGATGTGAGGTGAGGTGTCATGAGAAAGGTGTGTTAACATTGAACCCTTTAATTTCTCTCTAATTTTAGACAAATTAAAAGCAACTTTTTGCCATAAAAGAAAATTTTGGTAGGTTGCAATATATGTACTTTTTGCAGTTAATCCTATTTTGTTATATTAAGTCAGGAATTTACTTGTGATTGGGAAGATCAGGGCAGGAAGCCGTTGTACAAGTAATTTGATAGGAGAATACAGCCTCTAGTCCTAACTTTAAGGAGTTTATATTAACAACTATCACCATCTAGTCTATTGTCCTCATACAATAGGCGTATGTAACTCCGACTATAATCCCAGATGACTAACCAGACCATCTGAAGTTGGCCAAAATTTCAATAGTGGCGCTCATGGCTGGGATGGAAGATGGTGACCATACCAACCAGGAAAACAACCCCAAACCTTATCAATTATATTCAGAACAATTACCTTGTCTAATGGGAACACTATGACTGTTCCAGATCAATCAGAACAATGTACCCTTTATCATATATCCCAAAAAACCATTTCTCATGAGGAGCTTGAACGTCTAGAACATTGACTATTGAGAGGTGATTAAATGGGGGAAAGGGCCCGCAGATAACATAAGTAATCCTTTCAATCATCAATGACAAAAAGATGAGCTGTGGGTGAGATATCTAGCTCGCGCACTTATTTAGTGCATCTCAAATCAAACACAATCTAATTGGGAGAGAGAACAATACCCAATGCTTAACTGAGTTTGTCCACCCTACCTTAGAGGCTCACAAATGACCATCTCCCGCCATCACATGGCCATCAACAAGTTAGTCAATTTTTTACGCAACTCCAGATAAGAGGCTCAAATATTGAATGAGCGATTGGAAGCTAACTTTGGCAAGGTCCACTCTAGCAATGGATGCGAATTATAAACTAGCCACTTGGGCTAATGATTGAGTAGCAGAATCAATGCAAGAGTTATTTGATAGATTACACCCTGTCTTTGAAACTTTCTTAGAGGAAAGAGGATATACTGAAGCTTGCGTCAACAGTGTAACACAAACATCTATGAGTCTTTCTGAATTCATGAGACTTAGCTATGAAGGCTAAGAGGAACAACTAAACAATAACGGCCAATTTTGTGATCAGTATCAATGACTGAGCACTCAAATTTCCCAGGTGAAAGATGATTTTACTGAGAAAAAATTAATGATTCACAAAGGTTGAGGGCCAACAGACAGAGAATAAAAATTTCAGGACTTCATTAATCAATTTAGTTACTAAATTAATATCTTAATAAGGATGTTACCTCCAATAACAAGTCAAACAATATTCTCCATGGGGAAGTGAACAATTACAGAAAATTGGTGGTCCAGTTCACCAGGTTGCCCTACCATCTCTCCCCCAAACGCCTCCATAACGAGCTCACAGAGGGTTAGATCATTTACAGTGCAGAACTCATGTTGAAGTTCATGGTTCAGAATGTGGCAGATCGTCTGGCATGTCCTTGCGCCTTTGTGACAATCCACCCATTTCATCATGATTCCCACCTCACAATTCCCCCTGCAACATGATCAGATCCGCCCTGATCACCCATTCTAGGCGCACGTCAAAATTGGCTGCGGCATTTTCCCCTTGTGCTTTGAGCTTGATCACTCAAAGTGCAATTTCCCCACAGTTTCCGCCTTCACTGCTTCTGCCACTCCTCCCTCTGGCATTGGGCAGGTGGCTGTTTCACCCCAATTTTTCAAATGGGGCTTAATCCTCCCACCTCCAAACTCAGGGAAATATGGCGCTGCTCTTAAAGCGGCACCCAATCAAAAAATTTTTTTTTATTTTCCTTAAATAATTTAACCAGATTATAGAATCCTGAGTCAATGGCTGAACCAGTTTCAGCTGAGCTGCCATGTTCAACAGTACATGGCTAATCAGCTCTTGCCCATGCCCCAATTCCAGTGGCTGGCGCAGCGCTAGCCAAATTCAATCCATTTGAGGCTCTCAAATGAAGAGATTAAGATGAACGGCCATACCATGTAAAGCCATATTTTGCTTTGGAGGTTTCCTCGTTGACCCTCCCAATTAGCTTCCCCACAATTTTCACCCTCAAAGCGGTTTTATAAGTATAGAAATATTATTAAAAATGGCAATTGAGGCTGCAGCTGCCCCAGTTAACACCCTATTTCGCCAGCATCTTCATGGGGCATAGAGCCCCTTGTTGAGGGTATTCCTATCCTCAATTTTCTATGATTTTTGAGGAAGATGCGAATTATGAAATTGAGGAGCTTGCTTTTGGTGTGAGACATGCTTACATCAATGTGGCAAAACCTTCTCTTTTTGACCCCAATTATCCCCAAACCTGCCAATGCATCAAGTCATTAACATGTGTGCCAGCTCTCATCACTTTCGCTGAGCATCAACTTTCTCAATACATTAAGGTGATGGACACCGCTAGCCTCATAAACAAAGAAAACCCACAACTATACCTCCTTATGACCCATGTCGCTGATGCTCCTACCCCAATGTTGTCCGCCATGGTTGCCAGCTAAAGCGGGCGCCAGACAAAAGTTTCCTAAAAGCTTCTTCACCTTCAGATATGGCTTTTTAGGAAGCTAGCTGATGTTCCATAATGGAACTTTTTATTTTTAAGATGTTTTCTTTGTTTGGCTTATTTGCAAATAAAGAAGCGTGGAGGCTCCACCTTTTTGGGTTGGACACCACTAGTGATAAAAAAAATTTCAGAAACTAATCAAGGATAAAATCATGTGATTTCCATCCTGCAATTCAAACAACCAGCTTAAACAAGGAAATTGTGAGATTGAAATTGTAAAAAAAACCATATTGACTGGAAAAATGAAATCAATCATGAATTAAAAATTTGGATAATGGTCAATGCCAGCGTTCCATAAAATGATTTTACTGGAAATACTTCTAAATAATATGAGGTTAAAGCCTCAGAAGTAGCTACTAAAGCTGATGCTGGGCCACGTCAACAGATGCCTAGCAATTTGGCTGCTTTGGCTAACTTAAGTTCCTCTAACATTAGTGCAGCAGCTAGGTACCCTGAGTTACCCAGTTCAGACAAGCAAAGAAACAATTGCAATTACCATGAATGTGAGAAAAATAATTACAAACCTTTGAACTTGCTGCTCTTGATAAGAATGAGAGCATAGTAATATTCATTAAACTATATAAAATGGATATGTATGGGGCCTGGGTTCGCATAAACGTAGCTACTATTATCAACTGGCTGGATATATGGATTATCAAACTAATTTAAATTTGTTATGAGGAAGGCCAACCATGGGACGGACACTTCAGAATTTGACCCAAAAGAGACAAAATTTAGTAACAGGGAAGGCACCCCAGAGAAGCGATGCTATCTCTTGTTGCCAGCGGGAACGCCACTTATGGGGAGGGGGAGGGAACGTGTGAAGGGGCCGTAGCCACAATTAAACGCATGTGGAGGAAAGGGTCTGATTTGATGAGCCAGACTGGGAACCAGGAGGAGACCAGCTGTCGGCGACATGGTGGGAGGTATCCAAACATGCACGCCTGAAAGTGGTCCACCAAATGAGACCAGAATCTGTGAACAGCTTCTGGGAGGGTGGGGGTGGAGCCTGCGATGACATCCAAGACAATCGTGTGGATAGTCCACATGGCAATTGCAACCACCAGAGCATGGAGGGAGGGTGGAAGGGGGAGGCCATTGATAAAGCAAACATATCTCTTGACAGACTGAAGGGATGTGTTTGATCCTGGCCCAGAAGACGTTGAACTTCGCGCCATATCACTTTAGAGGTAGGGCACTTCTCCAGGCGGTGGAACAGCGTTCCATACTGGCCACACATGACACAGGATGAGTGTAAAGCGTTAGAGCGCTCAGCCATATGGTACACCCACCTCAGGCAGCGCCACATATGGGAACAGATTTGAGGCTGCAACAGAGTATGGTGTGCATATTTCCAGACAGTTTTTTGGGTATCAATGGAGTAAGGGATGTCCATCATGTTCAGGTAGTCCACCCTGGATAGGACATGGGGCCGTGTGGGGATCACGCCATCTTGGATGGGTAGCCCCTGTACCTCTTGTGTGAACTGAGGAGAGGGGCGGCCTCTCTGGGCTGTGTGTCCACTAATACAAATACTCCATTCAGCGCTCCGCATGGAGAGGAGGATTCGTTTGTAGTGGTTTTAGTCCCGTGAGGACCTGTGGCCGATGGGTGTGAAGCCAGGTATTTCATCAGGGAGTGAGGGTTTGATGGATTGTTGAGGCCCAAGGCGTGGGAGAAGTTGGAGCAGGCCGCGTGGGACCAGTGTTGGGAGGGGAGCATAGGGGCAGTGACGGCCTCAATTCAGGTGCCCAGGATCTTGGCAGCATGGGCTTTGAAGTCAAGCAGGCCCATGCCACCATGATGTTGAGGGCCAAACATGACCTCTAGCCATACTGGTGGTGGGCGGCCTGACCAAAGCCATCATTGCAGCAGGGCATACAAGGATTTGAAAAAGCTTGGGGAGAAGGGGATGGCGTGGGCTCCAAACCAGACTTTGGAAAGGAGAATAGAGTTGGCCAAAACGACCTTACCAGTAAGGGAAGTAGGGTGGGCTCTGAGGGAGGCGATGTGCTTCGTCACGTTGTTTAGAATACGACTATCCATTACTGCTGATGCGTACCCACCTGCCTCCACCCACATGCCCAGATGGCGGACTGGCCCTATGGTAGGGCGTGGCACGAAGGGGAGCACCAGTGGGGCGATGTGTGGGGTGAGCTGGGAGGGCGAGCACGTGTGCGAGCAGATGGGCCAGGCTGGGCACTGATTGCTGGGGCCCAGCAGGTTTGATACCAACCAAGGAGGATGATTTCAGTTTTGGAAGCGTTCAGTGCAGCGTTACTTACCCGGGAATACTCCTGGATGAGAGCTTCAAGTGCGCGTGAATCTTTATTATTAGACACCCCAACCACACAGTCGTCTGCAAAAGCCATCATCTTGACTGGGGCTTGGCCTGGCACATGGACCCCAGTGAGTCGGGCATTCATGTTTCGAAGTAGTGGGTCAAGGCTGAAGTTGTATAAGAGTGGGCTAAGGGGGTCCCCTTGTCGCAAGCCCCTTTGAGGGTGGACTACTTCCGTTAGGAAGCCAGGGCCACATACTGCCATTGTTGCAGATTCCATGAGCAGCATCACCCAGTTGATGAAGCGAGGGGGTAAGCGGAATTGATGGAGGCAGGCCCTGAGGTATTCCCAGTTTACTCTATCATAGGCCTTTTGTTGGTCCAAGAATACAAGTGCCCCAGAGGCTGTGGACTGGCATGCGTTGGCCACAGAGTGCACGTTGTCCCAAATCGACCTTCTGGGTATGAAACCGAATTGTTCTGGGGAGATGGTGACAGATGCTACAATCCCTAAATAATTAGCCATGATTTTGGTTAAAATTTTTGTATCCGTGTTAGTTAAGAAAATGAGGCGCCAGTTGGCTAAGTCTAGCTTGTCCCCTTTCTTGAAGAGTGTGACGGTGAAGGCCTCTTGTCCTCATGGTAGGAGGCACGTTTCCAGAAGCTTTGGTTAAGTGAGGCAAGCTGTAGTGGGGATATATATTTGAAGTACTTTTTATAGAATTCATATGGAATGCCATCTGGGCCTGGGCATTTCCAGTTTGGTGCACCGCGAATGGCTGTCCATAATTCGTTCAGAGTAATCAAATTCATTATTTCTGGGTATCAGGAAATGGTGCGGATGTGGGTTCAGTTGAGAAATTCCGCCACTTTGGCCAGCTGAATTGGATTGGACTGGTATAACTCAGAGTAATACTTTTGTGTTTTGATTGCAACTTTGGTTGGCATACCCATGATGGAATCATCCGATCTTTGCATCTGTGTGCAGGCCACGCTCTGGCGTGGTGGAATCTATTTTTTAAAAAATATGTGGTGCACTTGTCGCCCTCTGTAATGCGTTTGGCCCTGTACTGAACACAAACCCAATGTTTGTGTTTCCTTTCGAGCGCGTTGAGGTGGGCAGCTGCCTCCACCCACTTCTGGCCCCATGCAGGGCTGTATCCTGTGGCTGGGATGTTGGACTCCAGGTGTGCCAACTCTGTCAGAGCGTGCAAGATGACGGCTGATGTGGCTCATGAGAGTCAGGAGGAGAGGTGGCGAGAGTGGCGGATGGTATCCTCTTTGAAGGCTGCCCATGTGGAGATGGGGTCCGCGCAAAACGGTGTAACAAACTCTTTTGCCAAAGTTGCTGATTCCACTCAAGTGGACAATCCTGGTGAGGCAAGTTTGGGAGGGCGGAGTTTGCACCAATGTGGGGCCTTAGCCACTGTGACAGGTAGGTGGTAGGTTATCAAGACAAACTGGTGGTCGGAGAATTCAACTTTTGTTGTTTTGATGTGGGAAATGTGAAGTTGGAATTTCACTGGCATAAGGATAAGGTCGAGGCGGGTCATAGACCTTAGTTGGCCGTTGTGGATGTGGGGGCACGTCATGTTTTTGAGCAGCAGGGCTCGCCGCAGCAGTGCATCCATTAACCCAAGGGTGGCCTTTAGAACGTGAAGTTCTACGTGACCCTGAGGGGCGTGGGAGGAGGAAGGCCAATGGTCCATTGGTGTGTTTAGCCAACAGTTCATATTGCCAACTATGAAAGGGTCTGGGGGTAACAGGAGGGATTTGACCGATGAGAAAAATATTTGACGTTCTCATGCACAGGTTGGGGCGTAGATGTTGATGATTGTGTGTGCCACATCAGCCTACGAGAAAGTGACAATGAGGACTTGGCAATTGAGGAAGAATTCTGACAATAAAAATTTGAAAAAATTGTTTTTCTGAACTAGCACCTCACAGTGCTCTGACCAAAAGGATAGGGATGGGAGGAGCATTGTTTCCCAAGCATCCTTGGAACCTCATGGACAGTGGGACTCCTGGATGGCCAGGATATCCACAGGTAAAATTTTTTGTAAAAACACTGTTTCCTAGCACAGGACAGCGAGGCCTTGAGTCCAGCAATTTCAACATCCCTAAAGTGAAGGTTTCCCCCATTGCACCTTAGGTGCGAGGGGGTGGGCACCCGGGCCCACTAGCCTCCTCTAGATCCCCACAGGCCTTCATGGCAGTGTGGGTGTTTGCAGCAACGCTATCAGTAGTTTTGTTGATTTTAGCAGAAAGGTTCGCGTTGGCTTTTGCCTTTATTTTTGTTTCCCTGACATCAAACAAATTTTTTGTGGTGTGGATGAGTTTGGTGCACCATTGAACAGGTCAAAATTTTTTTCAGGTAGGTTGGAAACCAAGTCAGTTTTGGCTGGAGCTTGGTCGCAAATATTAGTGAAATTGAGTTGCCCATCAGATCCTCAGATTGAGTGGCCCGGCTCAGCATGGGCTTCCCAATCTTTTTGGTTGATGGATTCCCTGTTGCTTCTGCCACGAAGGTTTTGATGTCCTCCTGGCATTGGGAGTGTGGGATAGCGGTGGTGGCTTTGGCCGCTTCCTTGGCTATGGCCCTGCGGGCCTGCTTGGCCTTCTTCTGCTCTTGCGGGGAGATAGGCTTTACCAGTAGGTAGCAGCCTTGTGCTCCCCATGGGAAAGCCTCTTTGGTGCTTGCGGTTGGTTCATAGTGCACCTCTCCGCTGGCCATGGCCGCTGAGGGGTGCTCTTGGAATGTGATGCCCTCCTGGTGGGGCATGTGTGCGCTTTATGGCTGAACGCATCACATTGGGTGCAGATGGGGGTGCGCTGTCCACGGTTACCCGGAAAGGATGGGTGGTATGCCCTTCAATATTGATATATGTGGAGTGCGGGATCTGGGTTAGGTCCTTTGCAATATCATCAGTTGGGGTCAGAACTGCAATGGCTTTGCCGGTGCACAGGTGTGGCATCAGCATAAAGCGTTGCATCTCAAAGGATTGTATTTCACTGTAAACGGTGAGACCATCTTTCAGGTGTTGCTCCAAAATGGCACGTTTTACCATAGTAGGCAAAAAGTCAAATGTGAGGAAATTTGGTTGAATTTTGTCCATCTGGTGCATTTGGTTTTGATGACCCATTGCCCTTCAGGGAGGTCACTCACTATGCGCACTGCAGCAGCTTCATCTGCTGCCTCCTTGTTTTTGAAACTGAGGTCCAGCCAACCATGTGACATGGAGTGAGGTGCGATGTACACTGCAGTCAGGAAAAAAGTGTGCACATCCCCACAAAATTTTTCCCATAGAGCTGTTTGTTGAATGTCCAGAAACACACAGACTCTATATTTCACCAACGAGAGTGATTGGGAGTGAGGCATGTTGATGTACTGGTTGCATCGCGCTTTCCAAGCGAGGATTTCTGGGGAAATAGTGACCGCCAGTTTTTTTAAATTTTTTTCTATTCTTCCAGTTTCTCTGGGGCGTTTTCAAACATTTGAGGCTGCAGGCCTTCCACCTGCTCCTCTTACCTTACTTACCCAACTGCTCCCTGACATGGGCGCAGACTAATCTCCTATGTGAGATTATCAAACTAGAATCAGACTTGAATTGAATAAGTTGCAAAAGTGATTGCAATGAGAGAGAAAAGTTTTTGGATTATCAAACTAATTATGCCACATCTTTGATAGAAACTCTACTTATGCTGAAGTCAAAGTGGCTGTACTTTGCAAATTTGGAGGCCCAGAAAGAATGTCAGCCAGAAAGTTTAAATTCATGAATATTAGCTTTGAGAAAGATAAAACAATTGACAAATTTGTGGATTGATTCTATTGCAAAGTGCAAGTTCTCCTAGGCACAAAGTCTATGATCAATTTCAATGCCAAAATTGCATTACAACATGCAATACAACCCTACCAAAATTTGATGAGCTCTATTGATGCTTTTGATCATAAACTTATGACGTTTGAGCTAGTCAACTATCTACATCAATGCTCACAAAACCATGGCCCTCCAAATACTGGATACAGTTCAGAACCTGCAGTACCCACAGGGAAACCCTTTGAAAATAACAAAGAAGCCTTAGCGATCTGCATATTAAATTTAGCAACCTAAAAACACCAAGGCACTTCGTCCATTGAGTGAAATTCACTTGCTACAATTGCAATTATAAAGGGCACTATGCCTCCAGATGTCGCCAATGTATCTTTAATGTCATCCTCTTGAGTAAATTAAAGAAGGAGGGAAAAGAGCAAACACAATAGAAGCGGGATGCTCTATTGTGCCAAAAACAATAGTCCCACCTGATCAAAAAGAGTATGTTGGTAATGAAGACTCTATGAATGTACATGCAATGGCCTGCTCTCAGAAGAAGGTTGTTATACCTGAAGCAACTGAAGTAGTCACTAAGCCATATGTGCAGCGAATAATTGAGAATATCCAAGTTGAAGGGATGATAATATAACAGATACTCCAAGTTTGAAGGGGTGAACATAGCCATTCCTATTGATACATTCATCAATGAATGTCCTAGCATCAAAAATACTCTGAAACAAACTTTTAATATTTTTGATTCTTCTCATATCCATTTAGTAAATTTTATTAATTCAAAAAAAGGAAAAAAATGAAATAATGAAAAATTAAGAAATAAATAAAAAATGAAAAATAATAATAATTATCATGAAAAACCATTAAAGATTAAAGATAAGCAATTTTTAATTTATTATTTTTTTAAAAGCTTCGTCATCATTGGGGCTGGATGCCCTTTCTTTGGGAATGGGAGGAGAGTGAGATTGCATGGGTGTAGCCTGAAGAAGGGTGACCTGGGGAGAAAAGAGAATTTTGGACAAGTCCCAAATGTCAAGATTATGCTGAAGAAGCGCTAAACTAAGGAGACCTGGCACCTGGCACGTTGGCCTGGCCAGCTAAGGAAGGGCCATTAGTCAGGGGAAGAGGCCATTGTAATGGACTTTAAAACTGGTGAGAGAGGTTACACCTGGTGGAGAAAGCTACAGAAAGAAGGATAAAATTGGCAAAAAGATTTTTAAAATAAGGATAAACCAGGGGAAGAAACAATTTTCTCAAAACATTTGTGAGTGAGCTTCATTTAACACTCTGCATATGTTGGGCATGGTCTCCAAGGGAAAGGTTGCTGGCAGGAAGCGAACATGCGCGCCAAGTAGAGTCATCTGAGGAATATACCTTTTAGGAAGACTTTTCAACAGGCTTTTATAAAGAGTGCGGTAGATCAAAAGGATATGATGATCTTTTAGAAGTATGATTCTTGAGGCTCAACAGAACGTGCAAGTCAGTGTGTACTATTGTTGGAGCACAACAAAGCACAGAGACTGAGTGAGCAAAGAGTAGAGCCTGGTTGGCATCAAAATGGATCAAATGGAGCAATTATGGGCAGATGCAAGTGTGGAAGCTATGTAGCCTTCCAAGAGCTCAGACATTGAGTCAATAACAAAGCCCAAAGTAGCTACACATCCCGTATGAAGGGAAGAAATAAGGCTATATGAAGGGAAGACTTGATACAGTGAAAAAATGAAGTCAGGAATAAGACTCTATCTAATGAAAACTGATGCTAAATTAAAATTTCTTTATTTTGGGAGGCTATGGGGCCACAAAGATATAATCAGGAGGTTGAAGGTTAATTGTGTTTGATTCATTGGGAAGTTTGCTGAAAGGAACTCAAAACTAAGGGGACTGACTTGGTTTTTCTGAGTTCTGATGGAGTTGCACCTGACTGTAAAATGAACCTTCAATAACTATCAAGTCTTAACTAGTTTAACTGACCCAAAAAAGTGAAGGCAGGAAGCCTGAATTACCATAGCGCGCCACATGGAAGAACTGAGCCTTTGGAAGACACATTTTTCCTGGGAAAAAAAGGTTACTGATGTAGCAATTGTACTTTAAGGATTTCAAGAATTCAGACATTGTGATCAAGAAAGAAAGATACCCTCCGCTTATATCCAGTCAAGGTAGGGAAAGTGTTGAACGGTTGACTAGACCTGAATCAATGGGTAGACTTAACATATGAAATAATAATAAAAGCTTACATATAATTTATTATATCTTATGTCAAACTTATCAATGATTAAGGACCAAAGATATCTAAGTAGAACCAAAACTTAGGATTTGCGGCCTAGAAATTTCACTTAATAATATTTGACTTAATGAACCAGGATTGGGGGCTTTGTTAGTCAAGTCAAATTAGTTTTTAATGGTAATTGAGTTACAGTCAAGTTAATTACTAATTAGTATAACAAACTGCCTTGGTATGTGCTACCGTTGCTAAAGAAAGCAAAGGTTTAGCTATTTTCAAAAGCGTCAGAAAAAACTCTGTCTTGAAGTAATTGTGCGAGTAAGATACGTCCATGAGGCTGAGCTGGGATACAGTGGGACGCCTAATAGTTTGTAGACCCTCTAAAGACCTTCATTGTGAATCTCTGATTAAGCGGTGATGTGAGGTGAGATGTGATGAAAAAGGTGTAATTAACATTGAATCTTATAAATCCTTTCTAATTTTAGACAAATTAAAAGCAACTTTTTACCAGAATAAAAAATTTTGGTAGGTTGCAATATATGTACTTTTTGCAGTTCTTCCTTTTTTGTTATATTAAGTTAGGAATTTACTTGTGATTGGGAAGATCAGGGCAGGAAGCCGTTGTACAAGTAATTTGATAGGAGAATACAGCCTCTAGTCCTAACTATAAGGAGTTTATATTAACAACTATCACCATCTAGTCTATTGTCCTCATACAATAGGCTATGTAACTCCGAAAGTTACCCAGATGACTAACCAGACCATCTAAAGTAGGCCAAAACTTCAATACTTCATATAACCATAAGGCAGTAACGCCTTTTTCAACATAGCTTGATGACTGATCTTAATTAGTTCCATTTTAATTATCTGCTAAATTCGACCAGTCATTGAGAGATTTGAAGGCTAAATTTGTAATTTGAGTAGAAGACATGTTTTACTCTACATAAACGATTCTCTAGCTGATAGTAGAAGGGTGCATATCATCCACATTTTGTTGGTTCCTTTGGAAAGCTCCATGAATAAGGCACGACAATGGACAATAGTCAATTGAAATTTGCACATGGTGGGCTGCAAATACCCCATTATATTGACCTAGATGTTCAATGTTGTTTAGAGAGGACAACGAATGACTGCTATTCATTCCAAGGAATTGCTCATAGTCTTGTCATAGTTGATCTTGGTTGGTTGGTGATAAAATGGGGAGGGTATAAGGTTAGGCGCTCCTTAACTGAACAGATGAAACCCTTCTAGCAAAATCCACCCAATATGTTGGATCTGTTTCAGGGTAAAAGTGTATAGACCAAATAATTTAAAGCGGGGATAATAACTCCATCCTGTTTCAGAATGAGCCAGCCGAGAATAACTAGGTGGGTTTATGTAAAACACAAGAGCTTGTTTATTTAGATTTTCTTTCTCTCCAGCGTAAGACTACATGTTGGTAAAAAGTTAAGTGAATGGGCCCCTGTATTCAGCACCACAATGTAGAGCATGAGGCAAGCCTAAATTGCGCAGGTATAATTCCTTACTGGAACTTTTTCAATAATACTTGATTGCATGACCTCTGTTCCATAACAAGGTCAAATCCACAGAATATTTTTAGAGAGCTATACAACAATAAAATTTTTTTGTTTCCTGGGAAGTAAATCTCTACTCCAAGAAGGGCTTCTGATAAAATTAGATAAGTTTGGGAAAATGGTAATACTTTATTTGGATAATTAATTAGTATTTGTAAGGACTCTATGGCCATGGAACAAAGATTTCCCCAGGATAGGATCACAATTTTAAGGGAGTACAATGAGAAAATGAGTACAATGAGCACAATAAGCATAATTCAATATATCAATGAAAAGTTGATTTTAGAGGGTAGGGGTTGCCACGTGACAATTATGAGATGATTTGGATGCCTGAGAGGTAGGTGATGGCCTTGAGTTCTCTTGACTGTAATCTGAGTTTTAAAATAGGACTAGAAATTGTAAAGCTAGTAAAACGATCAACTAATACAAAAGGATGGGGTAAATAATTACTTTATTGATATAGAAAAAAGAAAATTTTTAAAGGGCAAGTGGGGACACAATGCTGAGTATATCTCCTAGGCTCCATACTTTAGATCTTCCAGTCCTTCCAAATTAACTGCCTAGTTGACATTTTCATTGTTCTTTGTCAATGATGTCCATATGACTGCAATGATGGGAGTCACGCCTTTTGTGATTTAGAAATGGATGTGAAATTCCAGAAAACATTTCCATCAATTCCCTTGCGTTTAATGCTTCCTGATCAAATTCCCATCATGCATTCAATACCAGGCTTTAATTTAAAGGGCTTGAGAGTCGATTTATATGTGCTTGATTTGGAAGCAGGGCTCTTGACTCGCTCAATATCTTAAATCCTGACAACGTTTCCCTCAAGATCATGTCAAAGGGGTATATAGGGCCATGGGTATTGGCCGTGGACTTGGTTAACCAATGTTCTTGGGTACCATCATTAATGGGTATCTGAAATTCACCTTATGAATGACATGGTAGGGTCCAGACCACATAACATCAAGATTGTTCTGTCTCTTCAGGTTGATGGCAATAGAAAAGGACTTGGTCGCTTTGAAAATCAGTGCAGTAGCATCATATTTTCAGAGCACAGGTTATCAACCTAAAAATCACAAGAAACTGTTTGAAGACAGTAAACTTGCACCAAAGCTATCTGAAGCTGTATATACTGGAATAGAGCTTTTATTTAATAACAAAAGTAAGCACCCTTCAGTATTGGATACTTCAAGGAGCTCACAGGCTTTTACAAGTAATTTTATATAGTAGGCTTTTGCAGCTTACTCTTGGAAAAAATAAACCTTGCCTTAACACTCTTCCTCAGATATTCTAAGTATACCAGCGATCTCATTGGTGCTTCTATTGGTATCAATAAGCCCTAAAAATTGGTAGGCTGAAATGAGTTATCTGAATTGGGCCAATTAACTGGAAACTTGAGATCAGAGTATTTTACTCAAAAAAGATAATCCGCCAATCTATTTTTACTGGCGGATAGCCCTGGTAATTACTAATGACCCTATTACCAATGTTTTATGCTGACATGGGGGGGCAACATGAAGTAATCCGCCAAATTGAAAGGAAATTAAGGATAGATAGAAGGCCACGGCTTCAGAGCTGATAGATATAAGGGATGAGGATTGTGGCGGTGGAGTATAATGAACCAGCTGAGTAGAAGTTAATACTTTAGGCTACTACATATGAAGTTGTAAGCTGCGAGGCATATTAACTACTAATCACTTGAATTCACTATCTACTTATTAGTTGCATTATAAAATCAAAAGGCATAAAATTAGGATATCCAGATGGTTGGTCAGACCTGATTACAACAGTTACCTAACTGGAACGTTGGTAAAGAGGGTCGGCCAATGTTGGAATGGGATGTCTCCTTTGTTGTAATTTTAGATCACCCTGAGTAGTGTGGGCTCAGAGCCAGATAATTTCATTGGGTAAGGCCCTTATCATCAAATTGGAGTTTTTACTTACCAAGGAATCTATTATGGGATAAACGCTACTTGGTAGCCAAGGGGTACGCCCATATAGAGCTGTAGAAGAAACATCCCAATTATTCAATGGTAATTCATCTGATAAGCTAGCAAAGAACTGGGAATATAGTGGTTCTAGCACGTAGGGTTGGAGGCGGACATCTTCCACAAAATAGAAACAAGTGTCCTGTTAAAGAGTTCCACTGTCCCATGTGTTGAGGGATTATATGGGGCGGTGTAACTTTGGTTAGTCTCAAAAAGAGAATTTAGTTCTTGGACTACCTGTGAGGTAAAGTTTAGTCCATTGTCTGAAAGTAGAATTTGTGAGTATCCGCGCTGAGTAAAAACGGAATGGATAAGGAATAGGGTTATAGCCTTTGCAGTTTCAGCTGAAAAGAAATTGCTTTGAATTATCTAGTCATTTGGTCCACAGCTAAAAGGAAATACTTTTGTTTATGTAGACCGGTTGGCAAAGGACCTACCAAAATACTGCTGACAACATTATAAGGAATCAACAGAGCCACAACTAGATGTTGATAATGAGGGCTAACCTGATCTTGGGTACAACAAGTCAAACAGGCCTCTAAAACCTCTTGGATGGTCTCAACCATACAATCATAATAGCAGATTCTCCTTAACCATTTTTAAGACTTTTCACTGCTATGTGTCCCACAATCAAGTGTCCTTCAAGGATGACATTGGGTTGGGAAGAAGGGTATATATAATGGAGCCATTTCTTATTGTCTCTTATAAAAACATTCCTTCTTTAATCTGAGTGCCCTGGGTCATCTTCCATAGCTTGGTTTAGATCTCAAGAGCTTCTAATTCCCATAGTTCAGGCTGGCTAATGAGATCATATAATCATACTTTTTGGATAAAATAAGCCAGCACCGCCATCTTTAAAAACTGTCAGAAATTGATGGATATTTCTTTCCCAATGGACAACTGTAAAATGTAGTTTTATAGTCTTAATGCACACCTCAATAATTGTCCATCTGGGCCTTTCATTTGTTGTAATTATCAGAGTGAGGCAACTTCTATAACTATTACAAAATGGGTGCCATATATGTAGGACCAGAAATTCTTGGTCGCCAATAGACAGACAAGCACTTTGACTTGGTAAATCCATAATTTCATTTAGCCTTTGTTGGGATTTATATTTGAATTGGAGATTTAAATAATTCAGATGATGGGATTTGAACCCAAACTGTCAAAATAGATGAAACTATTATTGGGGATAATCCCTGATGAAATTCCAGCCCTCAAGATATTAGGACAATCCCTGACTAATTTTAAGCCCTAATATCAGGGTTCAAACCTGATCTATGTGGCGAACAAATCTTAATTCAAAATGATAATAGATCTTATCTTAGTAAGCATAAGGATTGACCAAGAAAACTCCCATATAATGATGTTTCTATGAAATAAATTTTACTCTCTTTTTTACTCATTTTAAGTTAAAATTGATCCACCTCTATTCAATTAGAGACAAAATATTAGTTAAGTAATATGACTCCAGGGGCGTTAACCTGAAGAAAAACTTTCTGCCAAGGAAAGCAAATTACACAAAATCCAGCACCCAGGAACATTGGGTTTCTTGGCATATAAAAAATGGGATAGGTGGTCTAAACCCTCTAGTCCTGACATCCTTTCTCAAGTCTTACTAAAGTAAACCCCTGAATGGTCAACTTGGTCTTCATTGTGTTGAGCTAGGATAGAATTGAATGCAATGTCACTAGCATCAGTATTTAGCAAAAATAACTGGTCATAACCCATATAAACTAAATATAGTTTAATACATAGAGCAGTTCTCACCATATTTAAAAACCTGTTTTTGTTCAGGCCAACACTTGAAAGGCACATTTTTTTGTGGAAGGTAGATGATGGGGATTTTTTCTTTCTTGTAACAATCACTTTAGTTACTACAATTCGATTCAAACAGAAAATCTGGATAATCATAAACAGGAAAGATGGGCGACCTTAATAACAAAAATAATACAACATGGGCGAGCATCACGGCGAGCGGTGTGCTTAACGGTGCAACTAAGGGCAAGAAACGCCCTGGAGGGGGACTAGGAACCCAATCTGCAAAAAAATCAAAAACTCAGATACCATCTGGGTTTATGGTAACTACTGTAAAACACACGCAATACATGTACATTCAATTCAACCAACCTTTGTCAAAGGTGGAGCACGGGATCAGACTCTTTCTTGGGGATGAGTCACTGACCCTGTAAGAGAAAACATGTGAGGCACAGCCCTCACTTTTCCCTCACGCGGTGTACATAGCCACCAACAACATGGGCTGCAGCTGGATCAATATTGGTTTCAAAACAGCCGATGAAGCTGATGCTGCAGCAAAAGTCTGTGTGGAAATTGCCCTCCCCGAGGGCAAAAAATTGTGTGCACCATGCACACCAGATGGAACAAAGCGAAAACTTTGTTCATCTCCTTTGACTCGCTCCCCACCAACCTTCCTCATAAGGTAATTGAGGAGGAGCTCCGCAAAGGTCTCGTGGCCTATGGAGAAATCCAACAACTCGAATTACAGTGATTTTGCTTAATGCCCAACCTGTGCACAGGCAAAGCTATCGCTGTAATCAACCCCTTCCCAGAAGTGGAAGAGGATTTATACAGAATTCCCCACACAGCAGAATTTCACTTTGCAGATGGGGGACAATTGGCTGCATTCCAAGTTACACTGGAACGCGCACCGCCCATTTGCAACCACTGTGGCTCACTGGGCCACAAGGAACATGCATGCCTTGTGAAAGAGGGCATAATGGATAATGATTTTTATGAAGAGGCTATGGACGAAGATAATGAAAACTTCGCCAAAATGACTGATAGCCACCACCCATTCCGCTGGGGTGAAGATGGACTATACTCCATCGTGGACCCAGTTACAAGTAAACAACGTAAAGCAGCACAAAAAGCCCACAAGAGAGCAGCGGATGAAGCGGCAGCACACGTGGAGTCTGCCATTAACCCCCGGACAAATTCGTCAGGATATTTTGGATATTCACCAAACCAACCAATTAGAACAATATGCCCAGGTCAAAAAATTTTCACAGTAACTGGACTGAGCCACAAAGCGTCATCAGTCATGCACATACTGAGGAACAATACAACCGCAATTTGTGCGAAAATGTGGTGCACAATGCAACAAAGTTGAACCTCAAAAATATAAAATCCAATCAACAATCTGCATCATATCAACATGAGACCTGTGCAGGAAAAGTTGACACAAATGCAAAAAACTGCAATTCCCCTGATTTATTGGGTCAGATCAAGGGAACCAACAATGGCATTGAAAGAGTTGGAGTACAGACGTGGAGCATGGCCAAAATGAGCCGTGGTGGGTTAGGGCCAGAGGGCCCTCCCAACTGCTCCTGAGGCGCCACGGGCACCTCAGTGTCAATAGGGATGCTAAACATCGCGGGAGCCAGGGCTCATACATCCCAAGCCAAAAAGCTGACATTCCTGCGAAAACCTCTTGTAGACATCTTGGCAATCCAAGAAACCTACTGCCTACAAGGGGAAGAAAAATCCTGGTCAACCAGGGTCGCACCATCACAATCAGTATGGACGTCTCACTGTGGGGTGATAGTCCAAAACAACAAAAGATTTAAAATTACAAATTAATCATCACACTTGCATGGTCAAGTCCTGGTAGCAACAATAACATGCCAAGATGAAATAATTTCGTTAGAATGTATCTATGCACTGTGCAATGCAACTGAGAGAAAAAAAATTTTGATAAATTTTTTACTCTCACCCTCCCACCTGATATCATCATGTTAGGCGATTACAACTGCTGGGATAACCCCAATACTGATTGATGGCATAATCCAAGGGGATACCCACCTGGACACATTGAATATCACACAATGAAGGCATCTTTTGGCTTACAGGATGCTCTTCCCCCCAATTCACCAATCCTTCCCCACAAGACGTGGCCCAACATATGTGAGGGAGCGCTCATATTGATGAGTCGCATTGACCACATCCTCATCCCGCAATCCCACCACTCAAGAATCTCCAAATTTACAACAAAAACGATCAATTTTTCTGACCACTGATTAGTTATGGTGCAGTTAGCAACAACCCAATCCCACACACAGGTGTCGCCTTGAAGAAAGCTTCGCCCAGAAAATTTAAAATTGCCTGAGATATCTGACTGGGTTGAAAACAAGGCTACAAACCCAGAATTCACAGCCCCATTCACTTCAGATCCCATCAGAACATGGGAAAATTTTAGAAAAGGATTTAATTAACAAAACCTGACATATTGCATCACATAAGCACACCGCAGACATGGCCACAATCAAGCGTACCTTGGCGGAACTAGACCAACTGGAAATAAATACTCTGAGATATGGCTATAGCCCTAACTGGGGATGCAAATGGGCAGAAATTTCAGCCTGACTTAACAATCTCATCTTTGAACACCAACACAGAATCAAAGTATTAACAAAGGTAAGTTCATAAAGGAAGATGAAACCTGTTCAACATAGTTCTTCCAACAATTCCATTCCTGCGGAAACCAGCCTGTGTGCACACAGGTCCGCAAGACCAATGACACCGTGGCAACTGACCCTGAGGAGGTCAAGGTGGAAGTACACCGCTATTACACTAAATTATATTGCGAAACACCAACAAATTCACAAAAAATTAAAGAATTTATTCAAACTGCCAAAATACAAAGTACACCACCAAATTACAATATACTATCCCTTATTACATGGGAGGAGCTTTGGGAAACAATTCGTGGTGCACCACGTAGGAAATGCCCAGGGCCTGATGGGATACCCTACGAATTTTGTAAAAAATATTTTCAACAAATCGCCCCCTCCTATTGGCGTCTATGAACCAGAGCTTGTTAGAAACACGCCTATTACCAGGAGGTCATGAATACTATGATATAACCTTGTATAAAAAAGGGTGACAAGTTGGACCTGGCCAACTGGCGCCCAATTGCACTCTCCAACACTGACACAAAAATTCTAAAAAAATTTTAGCAGCCAGATTAGGCGCAATTGCCTCTGACGTCCTGTTACCCAACCAGTTTGGGTTTATACAAGGGCGTTCAATCTGGAACAACATTTACCCTGTTGCAAATATTTGCCAATCCAAAGCAACTGGTGCTCTGGTCTTCTTGGATCAGGAAAAGGCGTATGACTGTGTTAGCCGGCCATACCTAAAAGAATGTCTACATGCCTTCAAACTCCCACCAAGATCCATAAAATGGGCGATGCTCCTAACAGAATCTGCAATTATGGCTGTATGTAGCCCTGGATTCCTAACAAATAAGATTAAAACACACAGAGGGCTCAAACAAGGGGATTTCCTCATCCCACTGCTATATAATTTCAGCTTTGACCCACTCCTCTGAATAACTGAATCACGTCCTATGGGGATAACCGCACAAGGACAACCAACAGTCAAGATACTGGCCTTTGCAGATGACTGCGTAGCAGGTATAGCAAACAATGAAGATGCCCAACAGCTGGAACACACTCTAGAGGAATACTCCAAGGTGAGTAATGCATCGCTCAACAAAATGAAGATAGAAATCATCCTCTTAGGCAAATACACAAACAATTGGGCCACAACATCAGAACCTCACACCAACACTCGAAGAAAAAACCCAATTATTTTACCTTTGCAACACCTCCCACCACTACTCCTGTTCGACACCTTGGAATCTGGCTAGAATCAGGGGATATGCTAATGAGACAATGGAAAGTAACCTGTTACAACGAGTATACAAAAGTGTAGCCTCCCTCAAGGGGAAAACCCCCAGGACTAACAGGACGAGTTACAGTTGCTAACTCGCTCATCCTCCCAATACTGTGGTACCAGGCCCATGCGATAGCCTTCTCACCTACCTTTATAACCTCAATTCGCGCGCTTATCCAGGGCTGGCTGTGGCCTGGCTCTCACTCTCCTACACGGATGGAAACACTATTTGGCCCACGCTCAAGCGGAGGCATGGGTCTAATAGATTTTGAGAGCCACGCCAATCACATCCTAGGTACCTGGATAAGGGAAATCCTTGCTCCAGACCTCCCGCAACAACATTGGTCCAGAGCAGCAAGGACTAACTTTGCACAGGCGCTCAAATTAACCAACCCACATAGTCCACCCAGACTACTTTCATACCTTGCCAAACATCCTATTGCAATGGGTCCGCATGGAACCTCCCCTCATTTCAAACATATCCTCAGAACTATCCGCCGTATGGGATGGACCATAGAGAACATGAGTACTATACAGGGAAGGGGACTACCCAGCCCCCAATTCAAATTAAGAAACCTAGAAAACCACCCCCAGAGGGATATGCTCGCAACAACCTCAAACATAGCTAGGATAGAATACCTATATATGTTGGACATTCCCTATGATTTAACCACACAGTAAGCAATGTGGAAAATGACACACCACCCACTCCTACAGCCAAGGATAAGAGCAAACGCCTAGCGCTGTCTGAGAAGGACCTATAGGATGGCGGACCGCTCCAACTCCCTCCACAAAACATGTGCAGTATGTGGAGGGGAGGGATCCCTACATCACCACCTAGAAACATGCCCCCCAACCAAAGCTATATGGTAGGAAGTCGCACGCCTGCTCAAGATTCAAAACGAACAGGAATTCTTGATATTAAAGAGCATCTTCACGCTCCAGATCGAGTCACCAATCCCATCTACCCTCCGCTCCCTAATAATACCCATTGCAATGTGGACTATACACACAATTGCATTAGATGCGTTCAAGGGCACGGTCCCAACCATTCATGGGATTATCAACAGATTCCATGTCCACTTACTAGAGCACTTCCAAGCCTGGCTCTATGGCTATATGAGACCAAGACAAAAAGCGCTAATAGAATCATGGTTCCCACTCTGGTTCCTCCACACAGATCCTTTCCTTCACACCTGCTCCATAGTAGGGGAAACCCCCTCGGAGTAGTGCACCAACCCCCCATACTTAGCAGTCCCACTGGCAACAGGGGTAACTTGAGTACCCTGGGGTGCCCAATTTTTTATATTTTTGTTAGTTATTCTCTTAGTTTCACGTATATTTGGTAATGTCCGTCCCCTGGTCGGCTTACCTCGGTTAAATAAAAGGTAGATGATGGGTTTGGCTAGGGTAGTGACTAAGGGATAAAGTGATGATTATAGCCAAACATGCTCAGAATTAATTAAATATTTCTGAAGCTCTGAGGGCGTGACATTTTCTTAGAAAGCGACCTTATCTGAAGTGGCTGAATTTTATGTTATGAGACCTTTTGCATGAGGATTTTTATTTAAGATTGGAATAAAGAGCACTTTAAAGGATTGGTTTTTTTTGAAAGCTTTTATAATACAACTAAAAACTTCCCAAAGATGTTCCATGTGACCATTAGAGGTTTGTGAGAATACAGTAATATCATTGAGGTATATAAAGCTACAGAATAGATTCAAATCTAACAGGCTCCTATCCATGGCGCGTTGGAAGGTGGCAGGTGCATTGCAAAGACCCTGGGTCATCCTGGGTGTATTAAATAGCCCTTCGTTGTTTATGAATGAACATTTGGATTGACCTTCAGGTAATAGCTCTAATTGCTGGTACCTGGTAGTGAGATCCAGAGCAGAAGAATATTTTGTCCTGGTAAGCAAGTGGAGAGAATTATTGATCTAGGGCAAAAGTTAACTGTCCTTTTATGTAGAGAAGTTAATCTTAATAGTCCATCACTATGTGATGACTATCATCCTTTCATCAAACTAATAAAGAGAGGGAGACCCAAAGGTTACAGGAAGGCACTAGTAAACCAGCTTAAAGTAGCTTCTTGAGCTCGACAGTCACCTGAGCGTTGAATTTTGGGCTGTAGTCTGATGGCTGGCTCTTCTTTAACTGTAGGGAAAAGTTTTGGGCGTCTATTGTGTGAGGACAACAGACAGAATGGTGATTTAGAATTTAAATTATAGTTTCTTGTTAGTACTTCAATAGTATACCCTGTTGTTTCACTTGGATGATGGCACGCCACCCTGATCTTACTGATCCCAAGTGAAAATCAACTAATACAAAATGAAAGTACTAAACTCAAAAAAGTTTATAAATTAAATTATAAACAAGTCCAGTAGTTGATTATATTTTATTAATGTCAACTTAAGGGTTATATATAGGGTTTGATGTTCACCACATCTTACCCATGATGACTTTATTTCAGTGGCACTTAACCATGTAAAAAGTTTGTAAGAACGTCTACGTATACTTTGACTTAAGGCATCATGCTCAGCCTCAAAGTCAGTGTAAACACCATCATTATTCTTGAGATGGCATTTAATCATTTTCTTAAAAATAGCTGAACCGATTCATTTTCACATGCAATTGGCAGCACATACCAAGGCAATCTATATCACTAATTAGTAATTAATTCAATCAAAAACTTGACTGACATTACAAACTAATTTTGACATAGACCAACAAAGCCCAAATGCCCAAGTCATTAAATCAAAACTTAAATTTAAGTTCAACCTAACCAACAAAGCCCTTGAGCCCGTGTCATCATAGTTGAATATAATTAAGTGAAATTGCTAGGCTGCAAATCCCAAGTTCGGATACTTAGGATACACCTGAATCATAATCGCTGATATTGAATATCTGACGATTAAGTCCAGTCAATTACTCAACACTGAGCTTCTTCAGTTTTAGTCTTTTGATAAGGATAGAATTGGATGGGTTGGACTTCCCCAGTCGCAACATGATAAAAATGCCATTCATTTTTCCAAAATCATATGTAGATGTTAATAAGAGGTTAGAGTATTTTTCTAGTAATTGCTAAACTTGCCTTTATTGCTCGCTGGTGAGCTCTCACCCAATAATTGTATCAATTAGATGTACCAATGGGGCTATTATAGAAAAAAACCTTAGACTTCCAAAGTTACATACATTATTAATAGATTCTTCAGCAAGTAGGAAAATGTAAGCGGCGTATAAGGCACCACTATCCTAGGTTTGTCAGTGAGGTTGGCCAGCAGCACCAGTATGGATCAAGCATAAGCAGGATCTAAAATTATTGGTCTAGGTCAGGATCTCCTTGACAGATGGGTTATCCATGCCTCATATCTCTATCAATTGTCATGAAGAGATATTGATATGTACCCTGGTGTCAACAATGACCTGAGATTTTGGTGGTATAGTAGTCATCTTGGGAAAATAGATAGGCATGCCCTCTTGGCCATCTACTTCAGGAGGGATATCCATACTCAAGAGCCCCTCACACAATAACTAAGCCTGGTGAACTGAAGTTCGCTTTACAACAGGCAGGTCTGAGCTTTGAACTTTATATTGAAGTTGTGGTAAGTCTCAAAAACCAATGGAACACTCTTTCCTAAAAATGATATGAACCCTTTATCATAGTGCACAACGGCAGAATAGTCATGGAAAAACTGAGTTCCAAGGAGGAGGTCGTAACTAGGGTTATACAATGCAATGGCCAAGGTATTTAATAACAGCTTGCCAAAGTAAATGGGTAGCGAGGAGTAGTCCCAATTAAATGAGTGCATTGTGGTCTAGAATGGTAACATTCCTTAAATTGAGGTAGGTCAGGAGCTATCTTGGTGCATCACATCAATTTAGGCAAAATGACATTAATAGGGGAATTTCTGTTAACAATGTCATGGACAGGAACCTTATGAACTTAAACAGTAAATTGTGTGACTAAAATCCCAAATTGAGGGGGCAGAGTGAGAAACATTGAAAATTTATCAAAAAAGGAGTAAACAGCATAGGGATTTTTATTAACGGTAAACATTTCATTTTCCCCTGTCATGACAACATCAAACTTATCAGAGGCTGCTAAATGTTTTCGAGGTGGTACAGGGATGTCAGCATGAAGCGCCTCGTCCTTCATGCTGAAATCCATATTACTAGCTTCTCAGCAAGCCCTATCAACAATTATTGGCGCTAATATGGAATCTGTTACAGTAGGTGCACTGAGGTTTGGTATTCTTTTTTAATCACTAGTGGTGCCCAACCAAAAGGGGAGCCGCCACACATCGAGGTTGGAGGCTCTTTTTTTTAGTACTAGATGGTCCCAACCCAAGGGGGGATTCATCGATGTGAGGTTGGAGGCTCTTCTAAGACTCAAAAGTGTGGACTTGAGGTCAACCAGGAAGGCAGATGTGGAGGATTTGGAACTCAAGGTAGACGCAGGAATTTTGTTGAGAGCTTCCTTAATTTACCAGATACATGTAAAGTTACTCTTATGGCCAATAATATGCAGCTAGACCTCAGGATAAGATCCTAACAAGGAGATTGCAGTATTGTTAGCGTCGTCCAACATAATATAGTTGGTGACAACCAAGGGTTGTGCTTGAGCATAGAAACAACTGGCGATCTCCAAATAAATTTCTCTTTTGTCTAAACAAATGGCCATGGACGCCTGATTTTTGATTGGCCAAGTTCTGGTTGATTCCAAACTGCTTGGATTAGGGCAATAAAGACTTTTTACCAAGTGTGACATTCCTTTAAATGGTGAATTATAATTTTATGGGCCATGCTATTAAGATAAGAGTGAATGTTCTTCACTTTATGACAGTTGGTGGTGTAGGAATCCAGCTTAGAGTGCTCGCTGGTGCTTACGCCACTGGATCCCCCAAAAGTTTTGATAAAATTTAATAAAATATACTAATAAAAACTTGAGTTTTTAATAGTGTTTATTAGTAAAAATGGGGTAAAGTAAAAACGATTTCCTTATTATCCACCCAATTCATATATAAACTGATTCTGAGGGTTGGGGAATT
The DNA here is from genome assembly GCA_022478985.1 of Massospora cicadina. NCBI lineage: Eukaryota > Fungi > Entomophthoromycota > Entomophthoromycetes > Entomophthorales > Entomophthoraceae > Massospora > Massospora cicadina. The sequence continues at coordinate 40,449 of JAKSZP010007945.1, forward strand.
TGAGGATAGTTTCAGAATAGCTGCAATGCATTCTGAATTAAAAATATAAAAACTCTTCTATAATATCTTGTGAGACTTAAATTACTATTTTGGGAAATTGATAATTGGGGTTTTGGGGCAAGACATACCCATGTGGTAAGGTTTTTATGAACTTCAACAAATCACCATTAGTAAATTACTTTTACCCCAGGGGACCTCTGCCATGCCTATAAAAAGGGGTGGCCCCTGCGTAGGTTTTGTGAAGGACTTGGTGATGGTTGGGGAAGTACCTTCCTCTGGTAGCCCTGAAGTCCGTTGAGTGTCAGAGTAATCTGATTATTCAACTTTAAAGTTAGTTCCCATGCAGGTTTCAAACTGGTGTTACCCCAATTAACAGGGTTCCACCAAGAATTGGCCAGGGTCTTTTGGCCGATTTTCTTGATATCATTATTACCATTAATTAAATTAATTTTTTGGCTCATCACAAACTCATAAATGGCCAACATTTCCCCATCTAGGAGAATTTCGACCCACAGCATTCTTCTTCTGAGGCCTAAGGGCAAATGTCTGACAGGTGGCCTCCTCCAAGCTCTCATAATTGTACAGAAAGGATGCTATACTTTCCTATCACAGGGAAAATATCCTTGAGAGTAGTCTTAAAGTTGGTTACAATAGGATTGGAAAAAGTTTTGATGGAAGAGACTGAGTAAACTCAGAAATCTTGGTTTACACATATCTGCAAAGGGCCTGTTGGTCCATTTGCCAACTCAATCCTTCTAGGCCCTTTTAAACATTTGTCCCAATTGCGGTTTAAAGAGGTAACAAAGGCCTTAAGGACCACTTGCATCTTCAGAGCTTAAATTTCAGTACATTGGTGAACAGCTGATTTTCACAGTCACGTAAGAGAGTTTGAAACTTCAGCAGGCTTGCATAAGCTACAGAATGTGGCTATCAGTAAACTTAGTGTTGGAATTTTGCGCAATGGAATATAATCTGCGAAAAGGTTGCATATGATTTAACACACACTGATACAATGGAGAGTTATATGACAATTTCTGTCACTCAGAAAATATAATAAACTAATAAATTAATACCAAGAGTTACAATAACCACAATCTTAATTTTTTGTTAAAATCCTACTATTAGTGAGCCCTTAGAATCTTTTAGTCTGTAGAATCGCGCTATGGCTACTAACTAAACAACTCCCTTTCTTCATTTTCGCTTCCCTTTTTACACTCATCACTTCAGCCACTTTTTCAGCTCATTTGCTCAGCTACTCTGCTTCTCCAATTTCCTTCATACTCGCCTCACCATTGGAGGCTTTGGCGAAATTCCTATACTTGGCTGAGGTCAAATAGCTTATCATTGGCCCATATTGAATCTTATTGAATTTTTTATTTATTGCGGGGAAGGCTGACCATGGGACGGACACTTCCAAATATGACTCAGGAAAGACAAACTTAGTACCAGGGGAGGCACCCCAGAGAAGTAAAGCTATCTCTTGTTGCTAGCGGGAACGCCACTTATAGGGAGAGGGAGGGAACGTGTGAAGGGGCCGTAGCCACTATTGAGCACATGTGGAGGAAGGGGTCTGATGTGATGAACCAGACTGGGAACCAGGAGGAGACCAGCTGTCGGTGACGCAGTGGGAGATATCCAAACATCCACGCTTGAAAGTGATCCACCAAATGAGACTGGAATCTGTGGACAGCTTCTGGGAGGGTGAGGATGGAGCCAGCGATGGCATCCAAGACAATCGTGTGGATAGTCCACATGGCGATTGCAACCACCAGAGCACGGAGGGAGGGTGGAAGGGGGAGGCCATTGATAAAGCAAACATATCTCTTGACAGACTGAAGGAATGCGTTTGATCCTGGCCCAGCAGACGTTGAACTTCGCGCCATATCACTTTAGAGGTGGGGCACTTCTCCAGGCGGTGGAACAGAGTTCCATACTGGCCACACACGATACAGGATGAGTGTAAAGCGTTAGAGCGCTCAGCCATATGGTACACCCGCCTCAGGCAGCGCCACATATGGGAACAGATTTGAATCTGCAACAGAGGATGGTGTGCATATTTCCAGACAGTTTTTTGGGTATCAATGGAGTAAGGGATGTCCATCATGTCCAGGTAGTCCACCCTGGATAGGACATGGGGTCAAATGGGGATCACGCCATCATGGATGGGTAGCCCCTGTACCTCTTGTGTGAACTGAGGAGAGGGGCGGCCTCTTCAGGTTGTATGTCTGCTAATACAGATTCTCCACTCTGCGCTTCACATGGAGAGTAGGATTCGTTTGTAGTGGGTTTAGTCCCGTGAGGACCTGTGGCCGATGTGTGTGATGCGAGGTAGTTCATCAGGGAGTGGGGGTTTGATGGATTGTTGAGGCCCAAGGCTTGGAAGAAGTTGGAGTGGACTGCGTGGGACCAGTGTTGGGATGGGAGTGTAGGAGCAGTGATGGCCGCGATCCAGGTGCCCAGGATCTTGGCAGCATGGGCTTTGAAGTCAAGCAGGCCATGCCACCTTGATGATGAGGGCCAAACATGACATCTAGCCATACTGGTGGAGGGCGGCCTGACCAAAGCCATCCTTGCAGCAAAGCATACAGGGATTTGAAGAAGCTTGGGGAGAAGGGGATGGCGTGGGCTCCGAACCAGACTTTGGATAGGAGCATAGAGTTGGCAAGAACAACCCTGCCAGTGAGGGTAGTAGGGTGGGCTCTGAGAGAGGCGATTCGCTTCATCACGTTGTCCAGTATACGGCACTCCATTACTGCTGACGCATATCCGCCTGCCTCCATCCACACGCCCAGATGGCGCACCGGTCCTATGGTAGGACGTGGCACAAAGGGGAGATTCAGTGGAGCGGTGTGTGTTGAGTTAGTAAGGCGTGGACGTGGGCGAGCAGATGGGCCGGGTTGGGAACTAATTGCTGGGGCCCGGCATTTCTGAAACTGACCAAGGAGGATGATTTCAGTTTTGGAGGCGTTCAGTGCCACGTTTCTTACCCGGGAATATTCCTGGATGAGGGCTTCAAGCGCGCGTGCATCTTTGTTATTAGACACCCCCACCACGCAATCATCTGCAAATGCCATCATCTTGACTGGGGTTTGGCCTGGCACATGGACCCCAGTGAGTTGGGCATTCACATTTCGCAGTAGTGGGTCAAGGCTGAAGTTGTATAAGAGTGGGCTAAGGGGGTCCCCTTGTCGCAAGCCCCTTTGAGGGTGGACTACTTCCGTTGGAAGCCTGGGCCACGCACTGCCATTGTTGCAGATTCCGTGAGCAGCATCACCCAGTTGATGAAGCGGGGGGTAGGCGGAATTGATGGAGGCAGGCCCTTAGGTATTCCCAGTTCACTATATCATAGGCCTTTTGTTGGTCCAAGAATACCAGTGCCCCAGAGGCTGTGGACTGACACACATTAGCCACAGAGTGCACGTTATCCCAAATTGACCTTCTGGGGATGAAACCAAATTGTTCTGGGGAGATAGTGGCAGATGCTACAGTCCCTAAACGGTTAGCCATGATTTTTGTTAAAATTTTGGTGTCTGTGTTTGTTAGAGAAATGGGGCGCCAGTTGGCTAAGTCAAGTTTATCCTCTTTCTTGAAGAGTGTGACAGTAAATGTCTCATGTCCTCCTGGTAGGAGGCGCGTTTCCAACAGGCTTTGGTTAAGTGAGGCTAGCGACAATGGGGATATATATTTGAAATATTTTTTGTAGAACTCATATGGAATGCCATCTGGGCCTGGGCATTTTCAGTTTGGCGCACCGCAAATGGCTGTCCATAATTCGTTTAGAGTAATTAAATTCATTATTTCCGGGTATCAGAAAATGGTGCAGATATGAGCTTGGTCGAGAAATTTCGCCATTTTGGCCAGCTGAATTGGTTCAGCTTGGTATAACTCAAAGTAATATTTTTGCATTTTAATTGACACTTTGGCCAGTGTGTCCGCAATGGAATTATTCGATCTTTGCACCTGTGTGCAGGCCACGCTCTGGCGTGGTGCAAAATTTTTTAAAGAAGTATGCGGTGCACTTGTTACCTTTAGTGATGCGTGTGGCCCTGTATTAGACAAACCTGATGTTTGTGTTGCCTTTCGAGTGCGTTGAGGTGGGCGTCTGCCTCCGCCCACTTCCAGCCCCATGCAGGGCTGTATCCTGTGGCTGGAATGTTGGACTCCAAGTGGGCCAATTCCGCCAGAGCGCGTGAGATAACCGCCGATGTGGCTCATGAGCGTCTGGAGGAGAGATGGCGATAGTGGTGGATGGTGTCCTCTTTGAAAGTTGCCCATGTGGAAATGGGGTCCGTGGAAAATGGTGCAACAAACGATTTTGCCAAAGTTGCCTTTTCCACCCACATGGAAAATCCTGGCAATGTGAGCTCAGGGGGCAGATTTTGCACCAATGTGGGGCCTTTGCAACTGTGACAGGTAAGTGGTAGGTTATCAAGACCAGTCAGTGGTTGGAGAATTCCATTTTTGTTGTTTTATAGTGGGAGATGTGGGGTTGGAATTTCGCTGGCATTAGAATAAGGTCGATGCGGGTCATGGACCTTAATTAGCCATTGTGGATGTGGGGACGCGTCATGTTTTTGAGCAGTGGGGCATGTTGCGGCAGCGCATCCATTAACACAAGGGTGGCTTTTAGAATGCGTAGTTCTACGTGACCCTGTGGGGCATGGGGTGAGGGAGGCCACCAGTCCGTTGGTGAGGTTAGCCAACAGTTCATGTCGCCAACTAGGAAATAATCAGGGGGTAGCAGGAGGGATTTGACTGATGAGAAAAATTCCCAATGCTTGTGTGCACCATTTGGGGCATAGATGTTGATGATTGCGTGTGAAACGTTGGCCCACGAGAAGGTGATGACGAGCACTTGGCCATTTAGGAATATTTCTGAGGATGTGACTTTTAAAAAATTATTTTTCTGAATTAGCACCCCACAGTGCTTTGACCAAAAGGATAGGGATGGGAGGAGCATTATTTTCCAAGCTTCCTCAGAACCTCGTGGACAGTGGGACTCCTGGATGGCCAGGATATCCACAGGTAAATTTTTTATAAAAAACACTGTTTTCTAGCCCAGGACAGCGAGGCCTTGAGTCCAGCAATATTCAAAATCCCTAGAGTGAAGGTTTCCCCCATCACACCTTAGGTGCGATGGGGTGGGCACCTGGGCCCACTAGCCTCCTCTAGATCCCCACAGGCCTTCACAGCAGTGTGGGTGTTTGCAGCAACGCTATCAGGGTTTTTGTTAATTTTTTCGGAATGAGTCACATTGGCTTTGGCCTTCACTTTTGTTTTCCTGACAGTGGACAAATTTTTTGCGGTGCGGATGAGTTCAGTGCACCATTGAGCGGGTCAAAAAAATTTTTTTTAGTTGATAGGTCCCAAGTCAGTTTTGACCAGAGCTTGGGTGCAGTGATTGGGTGAGATTGAATCTCCCATTGGATCCTTGGATTGAGTGGCCCGCTCGGCATGGGCTTCCCAATCTGATTGGATGATGGATTCCTGAGTTGCTTCCACCGCGAAGGTCTCCATGTTCTCCTGGCGTTGTGAGTGTGGGATGGCAGTGGTGGCCTTGGCCGCTTCCTGGCCGCAGCCCTATGGGCCTGCTTGGCCTTCTTCCGCTCCTGTGGGGAGATGGGCTTTACCAATAGGTAGCAGCCTTGTGCTCCCCACGGGAAAGCCTCCTTGGTGCTTGCAGTTGGTTTGTAGTGCACCTCTCCGCTGGCTATGGCCACCGAGGGGTGCTCTTGGAATGTGACGCCCTCCTTGATGGGGCATGCATGCACCTTATGGCTGAACGCGTCACAGTGGGTGCAAATGGGTGGCGCGCTGTCCATGGTTACCTGGAATGGGTGGGTAGTATGCCCTGCAATATCAATAAAGGTGGAGTGCGGGATCTGGGTCAGGTCCTTCGTGATCTCCTCGGTTGGGGTCAGAACTGCGATGGCTTTACCAGTGCACAGGTGTGGCATCAGCATGAAACGTTGCATTTTGAAAGATTGTATTTCGCCGTATATGGCGAGACCATCTTTCAGGTGTTGCTCCAAAATGTCACGTTTTACTGTAGTAGGCAAAAAGTCAAACGTGAGGAAAATTTGGTTTGATTTTGTCCATCTGGTGCATTTGGTTTTGATGACCCATTGCCCTTCAGGGAGGTCACTCACTATGCGCACTGCAGCAGCTTCATCTGCTGCTTCCTTGTTTTTGAAACTGAGGTCCAGCCAACCATGTGACATGGAGTGAGGTGCGATGTACACTGCAGTCGGGAAAATTTTATGTACATCTTCACAAAATTTTTCCCATAAGGCCATTTTTTGGATGTCCAGATACACACGGACTCCAAATTCCACCAACAAAAGTGGCTGGGAGTGTGGCGTGTTGATGTACTGGTTGCATCGTGCTTGCCACATGAGTATCTCCAGGGAAATTGTGACCACCGGTTTTTTGAGATTTTTGTTTATTCCGCCAGATTCTCTGAGGCGTTTTTGAACGTTGGAGGCCGCGGGCCTTCCGCCTGCTCCTCTTACCTTGCTTGCCCAACTGCTCCCTGACATGGGCGCAGACTAATCTCCTCTGTGATATTATCAAACTAGATTCAGTCTTGAATTGAGTAGGTTGCAAAAGTGTTTGCAACGAGAAAGAAAATTGAATCTTATTAAATTAAATCATATCATTTAAATTCTGGGGGATAACCAAGGATCCGCCAATCAATGATTTAGGATTATTATACAGTCATATCAAATTTCCTGATTTACCCTATTAACGGACAATAAGTCTTCAGTGCAGCTTCAGTTAATGTTTTCCCTGATGTATTCATTTTCATAGATGTTACTGAGCCCCTAATATATGGCGTATTTCATTGAGGTATGATACAACTGAGGAACGGTTAACCCTGACAAATTCCACTATCCAACTTTTAACACCCATAGTGACGGTAGTGTGCCAGAGGTGGATGCCACGACTGTCTTGGCTCAGGAAGAGCTCCTTCACTAGTTCATTGGCAATCTGATTGCTTGGAGTGCCCCTTTTGGCGATCTTGTGGCACAGTTGTGCTGAGGTGGGGAGTAAAGCAAATGTCCTTTGTTTGACAAAGTGACACAGCTCTTAGAAGAAGACTTCAGATATAAAACACTACCACCTATTTCTGAGCTTTATCCAGAGGGACTGTCAGTATGTCAGATGTTGCGCTTCATGTGATGGATGTTAGTCAGCTGGTTGGGGGAATTTACCTGTTTTCCAAACCACTTCCAATCGCTGAGGTTGAAATTCCAAAACAACCAGATGAACTGAATGCAGTCCAGAGTTTCTGCCACGTTTCAGGCTCTGGATGTCAAGGATGTGATTTGATACCTGTCCTTAATGGCGCTCATTTGGAACATGGTTATCTTTTACCTCATAGGAGAGTTGGGTATGGCAATGAAACGCCATCAAGTGGCACTTGAGTGGGCCTGTTAGACACCTTTTTTTAGCGTCCGCTGTCTTTCTGCATGCTTATCCCAGACCAGAAGACTTCCTTATAGATTGATGGCACTTGGAACATCGTTCTCCCCATGAGCTGGTATCCATCTCTTCCAGTGCCCGCTCCATCTATCTCTCCCCTTCATCATCTATTCCCTGCTGTCCTGAGACCACCAGAAAATGTGGCTGCGGCCCTTGCTCCTGGTGGCCCAAGAACACATCCAATATGATCACTCAATGGCTTTACCTCATCCCTGACTTGTACCATGGGATTTTATCCTAATTTTTTATAACAGTTCAGTTGCAGAGACCCATCACCTTTCCACTCAGAACTCACCTCCCATTCTGCTATCAAAACCTCACCTCTGATGATGCAGCCACCTCCCCTCCACCATCCACTGAAGGTCTCAGCGAGGCCAAACCACCTATGAGATGTCAGAAGGAAAAGAAGCGTGTGGGACGCTGATCAAAGCACAATTTCAACTGAAGGAAACAAAGGTGGTGATTTTATTTTGAAGATGCCCCAAGTGGCAGTCAATATATTCGCGTTTCTTTATATCAAAGCGCGCTATTATCTTTATCAGTATTTACATATTTAAACATGGGTATTTTTACTTCAATATTATTATTCCCTCCCCTTTATTGACTATATGCTTGAAGGAAATTTAGTATGCACACAGTTTATAATTTTTCCAATCGCTGGGTCCTTGATTGTGTAAGTATCAGCGCCCATTTTTTCTTTTTATCAAAGGGTTTGATACATATACTGGCTAACTTATTCCACCATCCAAACATGTGCTGGTCTTTAATAGGACATTCTCTCCTATCTCAAATTGTGTAAGTCCGCTTTGCCAACATTGATTGGGATTGTGATCCCTGAACTTTTTAGCCAGGATTGTTGAGTACACTTTGGTCTGAAGTTTAATTGGCATAGACATCAAAGCCACCAAATAGCGTTGTGGATCTATTAAGCCAGTATCTTCTACACAGGAGTAGAGTAGTGCAGGTAATGAAGGGTGTCTCCCATAGAGCAATTGGAAGGGACTTTTCTTGGTCACAGAATGATAGTTGATGTTGTATGCAAAAAAAGCGGTGGAAAGGAGGGTACTACAGTTTGTTGGCTAATCCATCACAAGCTTCCTAAACATATTCACTAGGGTCCCATTGACCCGCTCAACAGTTTCATAGGACTCAGGATGGTAGGGGGTTGTTAGAACCCTACAGATGGCCATCAATTCATTCAGCCTAGGGAGGATATGCAAAGTGAAGTTGGTTCTGTTTTTAGTGAGAATGAGCTATGGGCAGCCATGACGCTGAATGTTACACTCATTATGAATTTAGCAGCGGTGACCACACCCAGATCTCTGATTGCATGTAAAACTACCCACTAAGTCAAACGATCTATTGCTACCATAATGTACTTGGAGTGGTTTGCGCCTGTCAGCAAAGGCCCCACGACATCAATGGACACTGTATACCATGCTAACCAGGGTTTCACCAGCCAATAGGAGGTTTTCTGATGGAAGGATTTCTCTACTTGACATTAGTGACAACTGTAGATCATTTCAAGAACGTCAAAGTGCATGTTATCCCAAAGATAGCACGGTCACAAGAACTCCAACTTTTACATAAACCTCCATGACCTACCACCTCGTGAGCGCTCAAAATAAAGTTCAGTTAGGCAGAGGGTTTTGGGAAACTCAGCGTAAAACCACTAATCCACTTTTATAGCTCACCATCTTCACAGAAATATTAGCCTTAATTCTGCCCAAGGCCTAAATAACTTGAGGTTTTCCACTGACGTATTTTCCACTGATCATCTTTTCATACATTAAATCACCCAGATCCTCAGTTATGGTGATTCTCAGTAGCCACAATAAACAGGTGGTACACTGGTGCTTCACACCAGAGTGGTGAACTATTTCAAAATTGTAGGCTTGGAGCTTGAGAGCCCGCCATGAGAGCTGCCCCTATGGCTCATGAAAGTTCTGCACCAGTTCAAGGAAGCGTGGTCAGTTAAAACCTTAAAACTTTACTCCATGAAAATCAACCAATACTTTTGTAGGCGTAAATTACAGCTAAGCACTCCCACTCAGCTCACATGTAAACTTCACTCTTAGCATTTCAAGCTTATGTTGCAATAGGTGATAGTTATTATTCACACCAAAATCCTGCTGGGATAATAAAATTTAAAGGTGGAAAGAGAGGTGTCTATCTGGATGATGAACTACTTCTCAAAATCTAGATACTGCAGCACCGGCGCGCTGATCAAGGTCATCCAGAGAGTGTCAAAGGAGCTTTGACAACGTTCTGCCCATTCAAACGTAACATCCTTTTCAGAAGCTCAAAGAGTGGGTCCCATATATAGCTGAAATTTGGAATAAAGCATTGGTAGTACCTGACCATAACCATAAAAACTGAATACCCCGTTTAAAACTTGATTGGGCCATCTTTATGATGACTTATACTCTAGCTGGTTGCTGCCTAAGGCCTATGGATTCCACCATGAACCTAAAATACTACAGTTGTTCTTGAAGAAGTGACATTTATGAGGCTTGATCTTTATTTTGGCCTCTGCAAGACGGCGGAATAACTCCTACAAATGTTCAGATTCTCCAAAAACGTCTGTGAGAAGAGATTAGTGTCATCAATGTAGAAGCGTACATATTACAGCTTAAGATCCCCCAGAATGGTGTCCATGGACCTCTGAACCATAGCCGTGGTATTACATAGGCCCTGCGGCATATGAGTAGGCTGGAATAGCCCTTTGGAGATGATCATGGCAAACTTTTCTTGTTCCGCTGCAGGCAACTCAATCTACCAGTAGCCCAAGATCAGTTTCATAGCTTAAAAATAGCAAGCGCCGCCTAAACAATCTAAGGCATCATCAATTTGAGGCAGTGGGTATGAATCCTTTGTGGTGATTCTGTTCAGTTTCTGGTAGCTGATTACTATTCAATTAGTACCACCCTTTTTTAACAATTAACACAGGCAAAGCTCAAGGAAACTTTGATGACTTGAGCATACCCTGCTCCAGCAGCTTCCATATTTTGTCATAAACTACCTCCTCCGCAGCTCTCAAGCAGAAGATCGGTCAGTATAAAATAGGAGGGTGGTCCTCTGTGTCCACCTGATAAATGATGCCATGAGTGCATCCCAAATTGTGATAATAAGATGCGAAAATCTCCTAATAATTCTTGATAAAGCCAGGAATCAGTCCTTCTGCTCTTCTGACAGCCCTGATAGAAATTTCTCGCAGAATTACTGCCATTACGCTGGCCAGATTTACAGTGGGAAGACAAAACTCATCCAATGAACCAGATTCGTGAACCTGCAAGACCTCATCAATGGGATTCAGATGCAAGTATGCCACCACCTGATGTTGGTGCCCCTTCAGCGGACTTTTCTGAAGGTTAGATAACAACACATTGATCTCCCTCATTTAAGTTAATATAATACCCAGGGCCACGTGGTGCTAGATGTGAGATTGCTGATAGGGCCCAAGAACCTCCCTTTAGAGGCCCTTCTGTATCTTGATTTCAAGCTCTGTCCCCATGATAACCTATTGGTTAGAAGGAATTATTATGGTGGCTTCGGATCAAAGTGGTAAACCCTGATACTCATAAATTTGATGAGAGAGAACCTTAGTTTTATTTATTCAAGCAATAGTAGTGGATAGGGATTATACTGTTACTGTATGCGAGATTAACTTGCCCAGCACAAGTAGAATCCTTCAACACCCCGCTTGAAGTAAAGTAAACTGGGATCTGCTATCCCAGGATCTTGAACATCTCCTTCGCCATATCCACTACTGCCCTGAATTGCCTCATGAAGGCTGCTCCTATCAGATTATCGTAGTTGTGATTCAGCAACACAATTGCTAGTACAGACAGCAATTGACCCAAACCGCAAAGGTAGCACACTATACGCCCATTCTGAAACAATGATTTCTTCACCAGTAGTCCTGTACACCATCTGATGCTCCACGTCAGGTTTCATTATTAATTTAGCCACAAAACTAGTTGATACTATGTTAAGAGTGCGCCAGTGTCTATAATTGCACAAACTTTGGTTTTGCAACAAAGATTATTACAATATGTGCACTCCATATAAGAAGAACTTTAATTGCTTAATATGTGAATATCCAGGGAATTGTTTTCTCAAAGTTTCAATAATTCTCACTCTGACCTTGGGGTATTCTTAATAATTGCTTTAACTGGGATGATGACGTTAACCCCTCTTAATGATGGAATGTTGGAGGAGGGTTGGGGTTTATCAGATGAGGCTTGCTCCAAAATCTGACAGACATAGGGTTTTGGCATTTCCTGCTAAAACTCCTCCACCACAGCCTCCTTGGCTTGTGAGCGGGTCAACACATGTACATCATCAGCAGGTTGTTAAATAATAAACACATTTTTGGGGTTACAGAGTCCAGCAGAAAGCATCTTGTTGTGTTTGAGTGGTACAGTTGAAATTAAACCAGAGGAAGTAGAAGGTCCTGCCTCTAATCTAATTAACTTTAGTCAGCTTATATTGGTCTGGATGTAAAGCTTGGACTTACCAGTCAGTGGGGCAGTTTAATGTAATATATCAGAGGCGACTGCATGAATAACATGTCACTCTGAATGCATCCCATCTCTGGAGCTCATTAACAGGGTTAGGCTGAGAGTTGGCCAAGGGATTATAATTTATCTGAGGGTTTTAAGATAGCTGAGGGCAACACAAAAATCATAGGACGGCTGAAGATTATCCAGCGGGTTAAAGGTCAACTGTTTGGCCTTCTCAAAGAAAAAGGCCCAGTGGTGGCCTTTAAAAGATTTAACTCCAAATTAGGTGGACTGACTATGGTGTCTAGTCAGCGCAGATAGTTAACAAGCTTAAGTAAGGGATATCCCCTTGCAGAACCAGAGCTATCACGTTGAAAAGCTCATGGTTGTAATGGTTCAGGTAGTGCCTGATCCATACATTTCTATGGATTAGTTAGTACTAGATCTGGATATGAGACTTATAAGAAGAAACCCAAATAAAAAGGAATTGGAGCAAGGGAAATTCGTCAGTCCAAAGCCAAAACACATCCAAGTCAATATGATGTCAGACTTATGAGCATTTCAGATGATGATTTCATGGGAAATGGAATGTTCACCCAAGATGTGCTGGATGATTCAGGAGAGCTTGGCATAGAGGGAAAGCTTATTTTATATTTTCAAAGGCACTATATATTTGAGGATAGGCTGGCTTGGATCGCCAGTTGAGTCTTCTATGATAACCCTAAAAATCTAATAAAGATTTGGTTGTACAAAAAAAGTATTTTATTTAAAATAGAATATTAGATCGAAGGCATGGGCTCCATTAGTGAGCATGGTGTGGCGTTGGCGTGCAACTTGGTATCCTCCTACAGCATATGGACAGGGATCTGAGGGCACGTGGCAATGGCAAAACTTGGTGGATGGGTTCAGGGATTGGCTCTGGTGGGCTGAGCCCTAGTAGAGTCAGTTATGTGGCTCTTACTTCCCAATTTTTTGTGGGATATTGGTGCAAACTCGTTCATTACATTAGACTCAACTCAACTGTTTCTTGGTTCAGCCATGAGTGGAAGGGGGTGGATGTTCTGGAAGGGGAGGAATGGTTTGACTTTGAGTTGATGGAGGTGGATGTTTCATAAGGGGAAGAATGTAAAAACTGTGAGTTGAAGGAGGAGGAGGTTTGGAAAGGGAAGGAATGGATCTACTGTGATCTGAAAGAGGTGTCGCAAGTGAAGTGCCAGATGTGGTTGGCTCAAGTGTCTGGAGGAACTGGGAGTAAAATGTACTGGGGGGTGGATGAAATGGTGCAGGCCATGGCGGATGTTGAGGAGAATCTGCGGAGGAGTATGGCGCGGGCAGTGACCCATCAGGAGCAGCAGGCGGATATCCAAAAGGCGTCCAAAGGAGCTGTGGATGAGCTGTACTGGGGTCGTATGAAATGACATTAGCCATGGTGGACATCGAGAGAAATCTATGGGGAAGTGCATAGTGGGCAGTGGCCCAGCAAGAGAAACAGGCGGATCCACAAGGAGCATCCAGAAGGGCCATGGACAGAGTGTGCCAGGAGGCGGATGAGATGGTATGTGACCTGGCAGATACTGAGGGAGAGCTACAAAGAAGTTTGGAGTGGGTGGTGGCCCACCAGAAGCAACAGGTGGATCCACAAAGAGCATCCGGAGGAGCCATGAATGGAGTGTACCAAGGGCCAGATGGGATGGCATTTGCCCAGATGGATACCGAGGAGAAGTTATTGGGCTGTTTGGAACTGGCGAGGGCCCACCAGGAGCAACAGGCAGATCAGCGCAGAGCACCAGATCCAGAGCTTGGGAGATGGGCAAAGGGCTGGATTCATGTGCGAGTGAAGTGAAAAGGTGATCTGAAGGAGGAGATGATGTGGCAAATGGGAGAAGTCAGCGCGCAGTGCCTGGGGATGGCCCAGGGATTCCGATCTTCACAGGGGGGTGATGTAACAGATCAGGTGGTGCCTGATACGTACATTGCTACAGATCAGTTAGTACTAGATCCAGATATGAGATTTATAAGATGAAACCTAAATAAAGAGGAATTGGAGCAAGGGAAATTGTTAGTCTGAATCCAAAATGCATCTGAGTCAATATGATGTCAGACTTATGAGCGTTTTGGACAATGATTCCATGGGAAATGTAATCTTCCCTGAGATGTGCTGGATGGTTCAGGAGAGCTTGGCATAGAGGGAAAGATTATTTTATATTCACAAAGGCACTATATATTTAAGGATAAGCTGGCTTGGATCAAAGTTGAGTCTTCTCTGATAACCCTAAAAATTCAATAAAGATTTGGTTGCACAAGAAAATAGTATTTTATTTAAAATATAATATTAGATCGAAGGCATGGGCTCCATTAGTGAGCATGGTGTGGCGTTGACGTGCAACTCAGTATCTTCCTACAGCGTGTGGACAAGGATACAAAGGGCACGTGGCAATGGCGAAACTTGGCGGATGGGTTTGGGGATAGGCTCTGGTGGGCTGGTCCCTAGTAGAGTCAGTTATGTGGCTCTTACTTCCCAATTCCTTGTGGGATATTGGTGCAAACTTGTTCATTACAATGGTATGGTTTGACTGCCACAAACATTGCAATTCCAACATTAGCCACAGATAACGTCTCCTTCCATACTAAGATGTGCGACTCCAAAGTAAATAAATCAGCAAACTCTTCAGTGTTCGTTAAACTGAAATCCAATGGTCAGAAAAAGGGTTTTCGTTAAGCCATTTTCTCTTCCCCCCAAACAAGTGCAACACCATCTCCATGGTTTCCAGATAGGTAACTGAGCTGTCATTCAGTTAGCACGTGACCTGGTCAGCTCTCTCAACATCTAAGGTGGAGATCAATAAGTTTTGCCTTACAGAGGTCTAAAGCTCTTTAAAGCAAATTCAAAAAGTATGAAGAACCCCTGCATGTACCCATCCAAATTGAATGGGTAATTTGTTGATGCATACAACCTCATCCCGCTCGAAGTTATGAGCTCTCACAGAAAACTGAGCACTTCATGTTGTCATAACTTAACCCATAGTGAGGGGAGGATGCAGAAGGAAGTGAGGAACTGGGCTTGTCCGTAGGATTGGATGTGGCGTGGGCTTTCTCAGCTGAAAAAAGTGAACATATGAGGGACTCCTTCTGGAAAGGCAGAATAATCCCTGATTTACCGCTATGGAAAAATTGTCTCTAACAGCCTGCTTGGTCAGCAAAGAGCTCCCCTGCAACCCCCTCGACTTCTCCCTTATCACAGCACCCATTTTCTTTTCTGCGGTCTCCTTTTTGTTCTCTGGGTCTAGGTCAGATACTGTGGTAGGAAGGCCAATCATCAATTTTCTGTTAAACGCAATGCAGACATATGGCTTTACTGCTGAGGGGGTCCATTAATAACTTTTCTGCAGGTTGAGGTTATATAGTTGCCAAATAATTCTGCAATTTGATCCACCAGGACTTTATGATCACAGAGTAGCTTGTCGTTGATTTGGTACAATATGTCCAGGATGACTTTAATTTTGGCTTAATGCACCGACTTGATTATTAAGATGGTTTAATGTCAGCTTTGGAGGGATCTGACATGGTACAGACAAACAAATAGGCTTAATTGTTTGAATCAGTGGGCCCTTGTAGTGAGCACCACTGTTGGAAATCTGGTGGAATGGGATACAATCTGCTGAAAAGTTGCATAGGAGTTACCATACACTGATACAATGAGAGAGCGATATGATGAATGCAATCCCTCATTGTATCAATAAGATGATAAAATGGCGACTAAAAGTGCTCCAATAACCACAATCTTTATTGTTTGGTGGAATCCTACTACTGTTGAACCCTAAGAATCTTTTAGACTGCAGAATCGCGCTATGGCTACTAATGAAACAACTTCCATTATTCATTCGTCAATTCCTTTATACACTCATCACTTCAGCCACTTTTTCAGCCCATTTGCTCAGCTACTCTGCTTCTCCAATTTCATTCATACTCGCCTCACCATTGGAGGCTCTTGAGGAATTCCTATATTTGGCTGAGGTCAGATCACTTATCATTGACCCATATCAAATCTTATTAAATTATTAAATCCTCTCATCTCAATTCTGGCGCATAACCAATGATCCACCAATCAGTAATTTAGGCTTATCATCCAGTCATATCAAATTTCTCAACATTTGGTGAATGCACTGAAGTTATCCATCTCATCTGACAAAACATTAATCAATCTGGGATTGAGGGAGACACCATCTAGTGGCTTTTCTTTCCAATTACTATCACTTTTAGTAATTTTGATTCAATTTAAACAGCGTAATTTGATAATTAACACCAGGCGAGATAAGTATGAACAATAAGTAAAGAGTTGGGCGAACGCGGTAAAGGGCAGCGGACCCAGACCTGCACCACCCAAAGGTACCAAGCGCACAGGTACAAATGAAAATCTAAGCAAAAATTAAAAACCTGAGGTTGCGCATCCTGCGGGTTTTGTCAATTTCTTAGTAAAATATTGCAGCTATTTGGAAGTATCCCAATTGCAAACACTGTCATCGGTGGAACATGGGATATGATTTTTCCTGGGTGTAGAAACACTAACAATGTGGGAAAAGTTCAGCAAAACCCAACAAAAATTTTTCCCGCATGCAGTGTACCTTACAACCCATACTATCCACAGAGGTTGGGTAGACCTTGGGTTTGGAATTGTGAAAGAAGCGAACAATGCAGCGAAGGTCAGAGTCTTACTCAATATTCCCAACAAACAGCAATTTTTCCAACCAAATGCACCCATTAGACAGAGTCCAAAGACATCTTCATTTTTAACTATCTTTCAACTACACTGGCGCGCACAGTAGTTAAAAGACATCTCTGAGAAGGTTTGGAAGCCTATGGAAAAATTAAACAATTTGAAATGCAATGATTCCAGCTGGTTCCAACTCTTAGCACAGAGAAGGCAATAACAATAAATTCACTGAACCAAGATGTAGTAGAGGATATTACAAAAATCCCCCACATTGCATCCTTCACAATCGATGGGAAAAAAAACCCAGCTGTTCCGTGCAACATTGGAAAACACACACCCCCATTTGCAGCCACTGCCAGGCCTTTGGGCACAAGATTCATGCTTGCCCCATCAAAGAAGGCCTGAGAGAAATGGAATTCTGTGATGAGGAAATGGGCGAAGATGACTCAGAGTATGCCAAAATCACAGATACTACACAAGCCTTCAACTGGGGAGAACATAAACAATATAAAATAATTGATCCTATTTCCCTGAAGAATGAAAAATGGCCAAACAAGCTCACAAGCTGGCCGCGGCCAAGGCAAAGGCCTTGGCGGAATCAACCATATTGCCAGAGCAGATCCAGGAAGACATAGAGGAATTCAAGTCTATGAACCAATCAGATCCCGCGGAAAACCATACACCCAATCTGACCAGTTTGAATTTGGTGGAACCTGATTCAGAAATGAATGCAGCAAAATTGGGGTTCAGTGCACCCCCAGAAAATGTGGAAGTTAACCCAATCAGGAAGGAAAATCAACAATGGAATGCGCAAAAAATATTGTGGCCGAAAAAAATCCACAAGTGCACCGCAATAACATTTTGAAACCAAGCAAAGCCAAGAGAGGAGCAAAAAGTGTGGTGATGAAAGGGGCAGAATACACCCCAACTCCTACCCATGGTTATGCTCTACGCAGCAGAGGTGCAGTGGAGAGCAATGTGAGCAAGGGAGTAGGACCTGGAGGCCCTGCTAACCGCTCCTGGGGCGCATCAGGCGTCTCAGTAGAGATAGGGATGCTGAACATAGTGGGATTCAAGGCCTTAACGTCCTGGGCCAAGAAGTAGAGTCTCCTATGAAACCAATCTGTGGATATCCTGGTGGTGCAGGAAACCCACTGTCCACAGGGAGAGGAGGAGGCATGGGAAAAAAATGCTCCTCCCAACAATATCATTTTGGTCGCTCCACTGTGGGGTGATAGTATGCACGAACCAAAACTTTAAATTTATTAATAAAAATTTGTTCCTGGACAGCCATGTACTCACTGTAACATTCTCATGGCACACAGAAGTGAACACAATCGCCAATGTGTATGCCCCAATGGTGCACAGGACTGAAGAGCATTTCTCACAGCCCTAACACAAATAAAATCTACCAGCAAACACTTTTGTCATGGGAGACATGAACTGCTGGATTAACCCAGAAACGGACCAATGGCCATACACAATGGAGATACCACAAGGGCAAGTGGAACTTTGAGTACTAAAGGCCACCCTGGGACTATATGATCCACTGCCAAAAAGGCAATCCCTGCTACAAAACATGACACGCCCACATGTACACAATGTTACACTTGTCTCTATGTAAAGGATAGACCTAATACTCGCACAAATATTTTTCTGTCACCAAATTCAAAAATTTAAAACTGAAAAAATTGAATTCTCTGACCATCGGCTTTTTTGGTGTCCTACAAACTGGCGGAACCAAGTACCCAAGCACCCAGA
The DNA here is from genome assembly GCA_022478985.1 of Massospora cicadina. Lineage (NCBI taxonomy): Eukaryota > Fungi > Entomophthoromycota > Entomophthoromycetes > Entomophthorales > Entomophthoraceae > Massospora > Massospora cicadina. Next base: position 58,911 of record JAKSZP010007945.1, read on the forward strand.
TGGTGCAGAATACGCCCAGAAAGTTTAGCCAACTCAGAATTTCAATCCTGGATGGAGGAAATATCCTTAACCCAGGTTTTAAGTACCCTTTTGCTCAGACCCACTAACCACATGGGAAAACTTCAAAAAATCAACAACCCAACAAATTAAACATACATCGTCTAGAAGACACAGGGCAGTTTTAGACATTATCAAACACACATTGGCTGAAATTGACTATCTAGAAACCAACGTATCAAGAATGGGATACAGCCACAGATGGGGTCATAAATGGGAAGAGGTTTCTGCTTGGCTAAACACCCTGATCCATGAATACCAACACCGAGTTGGAGTCCAATATAAAGGCAAAAACATAAGAGATGGAGAAACTTGCTTGAGCTACTTTTTCTGCCAATTTCTCGCCAGGAAAAATATGATAAGCTTGTACACAGGTCCATCGACTGGACAAATCCATAGCAGAAACACCCAAAGAAGTTGTGACTGAAGTACACTGGTTTTACACAAAATTGTATAAATCTGAGCCAGTCAAAACAGAAAAAAGTAAAAAATTCACTAGAAGTGCACATATTGACACCGTGGTTAACAATAAAAATTTAATTAACCTAATATTGCGCGAGGAATTATGGGAAGTAGTACGCGATGCACCAAGAGGTAAATGCCCTGGACCTGATGGGATTCCCTATGAATTTTATAAAAAATATTTTACTAACATCTCTAACATTCTTCTAGCTTCAGTGAACAAATGTATTATGGAAACATGCCTCCTACCTGGAGGCAAAGAAGAATACACGGTCACATTATTCAAGAAAGGAGACAGATTAGACTTATCCAACTGGTGCCCAATTTCCCTAACCAATACAGATAGAAAAATTTTCACAAAAATTATGGCTAAACGACTAGGAGAAGTTGCAACTGATACGATATCCCCATCACAATATGGATTTGTCCCAAGAAGATCCATATGGGATAACATCCACACGGTTGCAAATGTCTGCCAGTCCAAAACCTCTGGAGCACTTGTCTTTTTAGACCAACAAAAGGCATATGATAGGGTGAACTGGACCTATCTTAGGGCCTGCCTTCAGAAATCTATGCTTCCAAATAGATTTATAAACTGGGTAATGTTGTTTACAGAGTCTGCAATCATGGCTGTGTGGGAGAAGGCTTCTTATCCAACCCAGTTATCCCACAGAGAGGACTAAAACAAGGAGACCCCTTAAGCCCTCTAATCTACAACTTTAGCTTGGACCCTCTAATCCGAAATACAAACACACTACTCAAAGGAATCAACGTCAAGGGACAACCACCAGTCAAAATGATGGCCTTTACTGATGATTGCGTGGTGGGCATATCCAACAATCAAGACGCTTTCAGAATTGAGAAGATAATTCAAGACTATTCAGCCTTAAGTAACGCATCACTTAACACTGAGAAAATGGAAATTATACTCCTGGGAAAATATCAGACCCAGTGTATGCCATCTACACAAGGCCAACAAGCTAATACAACATCAAGACTCCTGACCAGACATAGGAGGTGAAAATTTACCAATGAACTCACAAAACTTCCATTCATCACCAAGCCACCAGCTAGCCCTGTTCGTCACTTGGGAGTATGATTGGAAGCAGGAGGATGCACTAACTCCATGATGGAAAATCAATTATTAGACAAAATAACAAAACGAATTGCCTCCTTACATGGAAACCAAACAGGTCTAACAGGAAGGGTCACGGTAGCCAACTTGATGATTCTATCAATCATATGGTTCACGGCCCATGCAATCACTTTCTCACCATCTTTCTTCAACAAAGTCCACGCCCTATTACAAGGATGGCTATGGTCCAACCACAACCCCCCTGTACGCCTTGAAACCCTATTTGGCTCTAGAAATGGAGGAGTGGGGCTTAGTAAAAACATAGAGCAAGCAACCCATATACTGGAATCCTGGATAGCTCAGGTGACTAGTCCAAATCTTCCAGATACACACTGGGCCAGAACAGCAAGATATAACTTCACAAGTGCACTACAATTAAGAAACTTAGATCACCCAAACACATTAATCAAGTATCTGGCATCCCATTCCACTGCTGCAGGACCACATGGCACTCCTACACTTAAAACGAATACTCCTAACCATGAGAAGTGCGACATGGCGGATTCAAATATATGATCAAACCAGTCACTGAGTACGCTCAAGGCTAACTCACATACAGGATATCAACGATCAAATAGTCACATATAATATAATAAGCAAAAGCCCAAATAACATAGCCAGGACAGATTACCTGGACCATATGGACATACCCTACAACCTGGAGACCCAAAGAAGAGTATGGAGATACACACATCACCCTCTACTCCAACCCAGGATAAGAGCACATGTATGGAGGTGTATGAGGAGAGTATACTGAACAGCTGAACGGTCAAATGCCACTCATACCTCATGTGAAATATGTGGTCAGTATGGAAGCCTAGCCCACCGTTTAGAACAATGCCCAACATCAGTGGCTGTATGGAAAGAGGCCATGCGCCTTTTCCGCCAAGAAAACGGATATCTATTCAGCCTAGCAAGGAACATGTTCGCTATAAACATGGGCTCTCCATCCATCCATCTCTCAGGGCGCTAATAGTAGCAATGACACTATGGACGATACATACAATGGTACTGGAATCGTTCACAGGAGCAGCACCAACAATCCAAGAAGCCATTCATCGCTTCCACAGCCATATATTGGAACATTTCCAAGCATGGCTGTTTGGACATATGACCCCCCATAACAGAAGAACAATCAACACATGGTTCCCCATATGGTTTTTAAAAGTTGATCCTTTCCTTCACACATGCTGCATCCAAAAATAAGCCAGCATAACCACCCTCCTTACCGTCCTAATCTTGGTGATCCTGGAGACAACAAGAGGGGCTTTGAACCCTCTGGGTGTCTTTAATTGTCAAATTTCATTAGTTTTCTCACTATATTGGAAGTGCTTGTCCCCTGGTAGACCTTCCCTGAATAAATATAAGAGGGGGACACCATCTAAGAAGAGCTTTTATCCTTGAGCCACATTTTTTTGGTCTCATAAGGCTGCGAGCAATATCAATACGTTTAACTTCCTGAAGTCATTAGGATCATCAAGAGTGGCTACCAAGAAAATGGATGGCCTTTGGGGTCAGTGGGGACCTTTAGGCCATTCCTGCCTTTTTGGCCCTCTTGGTTCCTCAGGCCCCTCAATCCCAGAGGCGTTATTGTGGGAGGTTAACTCCTGGTAACGTTGCTGGAGCAACTAAATGAGGGAATAAAAATGCTTAAGGCGTTGGCTTTAAATGGACTTAAGAAGGTGTACATTTTGATGAAGCTGATCCTCAAGGTAACCCATGGATCCACAATATAACATACCAAGTTGGTTTTAAGCTCTTTAATTAGTGGTAATTATCTACAATGGATTCCAAGTGGCCATGAACAAAGTAGGAGGCAGCTTTATAGAAATTGACTATATTTGATTGCAGGGGTTGTGTGATCCCTAATTGTCAAGCTACTTCATGATGTAGACCAACTATTTTCAAAATGTGTTGTATAGCAGGATAGAAGAAGCTTTGGAGAGCATTTAGTTCCCAAAGCTAGTTCTCCCGAAGGTTTTAGTGTCAAGGTATACAAATCTTCACTGTGGAAGACACAGAGGAGTCTCAGGAATGACTAGAGCAGCCTCTCACAAAGTAGATGCCGTTCTACAATTGTTGAATAATCTCATTGATATTCTCATATTAGTTGATATTGATGATCAATGGAAGTGTTAAATTTGGAGCTTAGTACTCATCTCCCCTTCTGGGATTGAGTACCAAAGGCTTAATGTTCAGGATCCATTTGCCCTTTTCAGAAAGTAACTCGCTTCAGCTCCCTTGGTCAACTGCACAGGTTCCTTATATGTGCGTTGTTTGATTTGTTCATAAAATAGATCAAATGGGGCAGCTATAGTATAAAGCAACTACTTTAGTTGAGCTTCTTTTAGCTAAGATGGATATTAGGTCCAACGCAAACCTGGTGCTTGTCCTAATATTAAATAGTCTTAAAATTGATAGGGACTTCTTCCCTCTATAGTAGATCTTAATTACGGCTCAGGCTCAGAGGTCCTTTCCATCATATATATTGAACTTAACCTAGGATTAGGTTCAGCGGTTCTTCTTCCTTCTCGTCACACAGAGTCCAAAAGATATTTTAAATATAGACAAAGGTTTTTGTCCTTCCAACAACTCTAATCACATGAGCAAATCAGCCTAAATTATAAAAATATTAGAGCTTCTCTTATCTAATTTATTATAAAGAAACTTTGAGAATTTATAAAGGAATTCTGCGCCCAGCTCTTCTGCTGGCGCTTTAACTAGAAAACGGCGACCATCACTAATAAATTAATCTTCAGGGTTGCACAAAATAATAATCTTGTTTATTGGTTTAGTCAGGTTCTCCCTCTGAATCATTGTGACTCTTCTATATTAGAAACAAATAACGTGTCCAAACGCCTTCACTTAAAACTCATTGAGTTGCCCTTACTAGGTAACAACCTGCTTAGTTAATGGGACTTTAGCCCATAACCAGCAGTTTGCGGTCCTGAAAAGGGTAACTCAAAAGTTGCTTTACCACAGGCGGCATTACTACTCCAGCAACTCATAAACCCTTAGTTGATTGGCAACTAAACCCAATTAGCTCATTACAAGCTAATTAAGTCATTGATATTAGAATTGACATCACAAGCACTTGTTTATCATTGAGGATCACCCCTGATGAGAATATAGCAATCTGGAATATTGATCCAATGGTTCAACCCCGGCAAATTACCTAATATTCGTTCAGGATAATACTCTGAACGATAGTTATCATATATAAATGATAGCTCCCACATCCACTAGTGGTATGAATCCCCTAGTAGACAGGCAGATGAATCATAATCTAGAAAGCTAAGTAATGCGGGCATATCAAAATACCAACAGGAAGGTAGAGTGATTTAAAAGTGGCCCAAAATTTTAGGGTTTCAGGCTGTGGAAGAGTAACTTTATAATTAGTTGTATTTTTACATCAAGTTATGCTTCTTGATCAGTCAGCAGATTGGCCTTCTTAAATGTCATTTTTTCATTTTTCATGATATATGTTTTCACTGGAAATCTTGGAGGCCCCTATGGTGAGCACCATACAAGTTGGTTTTTAAGTTCTCTTGACTGTAAATGAGGTTTGAAATTGGACTCAAAGCTGTAAAACTAGCGGAGAGGATGAAAAAGACAAAAAGATGGGGTAAATAGACTACTTTTTAGATTTAGTTTATTTATATATAGAGCAAGTGGGGACACAATGTAAGAAGACCTCCATAATTCCATATAATTAGGATCCTCAAAGACCTTCTGGATTGACTGCCTAGTTGACATTTCCATTGTCCTCAATGACGTTTTCCTCATGGCCACACTATTAGGAGTTTCACTTTTCATGATTCAGGAAGCAAAAGTGCAATTCTAAAAGGCATCTCCATCAATCACTATGCACGTAGGCTTCCTGAACTAATTCTCATAGGTGCCTTCAGTGACAGGTTTTAACATAAAGGGCTTAATTCAGGAGTAGGAATTTCAAATTGCTTATCATCTCGAATCCTGACATCTCACAATTCACACCAATGTTTTGGTTAGAGATGTATAAACCTTAAAATTCTGACTCTGCCTTATGAAATCGTCCCATCTAAGATTATAATAACAAACAGAGAAGTAATTTAGTAATAAAACAGTTGTTTTCTCAAATTGCAATGATCATTCTGACTTATTTTCCAATTTACAATTAGATTAGTTATGCTATATCAAATCACAACATACTTTATCAGAATACTTAAATATTAACAACTATATTCACAGTCATTCCTTTAACATGTAACTGATTCTTAAATTACCCATTAGGGGTATTTTTTACTTTTCTAAAATACTTGTATAAAATTTATCAAGAAGTATTATGATAATACTTTTCTTTCTCGTTGCAAACACTTTTGCAACCCATTCAATTCAAGACTAAATCTAGTTTGATAATCTCATAGAGGGGATTAGTCTGCGCCCATGTCTGGGAGCAGTTGGGCAAGCAAGGCAAGAGGAGCAGGCGGAAGGCCCGCGGCCTCTAATGTTCAAAAACGCCCCGGAGAATCTGGTGAAATAGAAAAAAATCTAAAAAAAACTGGCGGTCACAATTTCCCTGGAGAAACTCGCGTGGCAAGCACAATGCAACCAGTACATCAACACGCCACATTCCCAGCCACTTTCATCAGTGGAATTCGGAGTCCGTATGTATCTGGACATCCAAAAAACGGCCCTATGGGAAAAATTTTGTGAAGATGTACACAAAATTTTCCTGACCGCGGTGTACGTTACACCTCACTCCATGTCACGCGGTTGGCTGGACCTAGGTTTCAAAAGCAAATTAGCAGCAGACAAGGCTGCAGCGGTGTGATTAGTGGTCAACCTCCCCGAAGGGCAATGGGTCATCAAAACTAAATGCACCAGATGGACAAAATCAAACCAAATTTTCCTCACTCTTGACTTTTTGCCTACTACGGTAAAATGTGACATTTTGGAGCAGCACCTGAAAGATGGTCTCGCCATATATGGCGAAATACAATCTTTTGAAATGCAATGTTTCATGCTGATGCCACACCTGTGCACCGGCAATGCCACCGCAGTTCTGACCCCAACTGAGGAGATCACGAAGGACCTAACCCAGATCCTGCACTCCACCTTTATTGACATCGCAGGGCACACCACCCACCCATTCCGGGTAACCGTGGACAGTGCGCCCCCATTTGCACCCACTGTGACACGTTCAGCCATAAGGTGCATGCGTGCCCCATCAAAGAGGGCGTCACACTCCAAGAGCACCCCTCGGTGGCCATGGCTAGCAGAGAGGCGCACTACAAACCAACCGCAAGCACCAAGGAGGCTTTCCCTTGGGGAGCACAAGGCTGCTACCTATTGGTAAAGCCCATCTCCCCGCAGGAGCAAAGAAGGCCAAGCAGGCCTGTAGGACCGCGGCCAAGGAAGCGGCCAAGGCCACCACCACCATCCCACACTCACAACGCCAGGAGGACATGGAGACCTTTGTGGTGGAAGCAACTTGGGAATCCATTACCCAATCAGATTGGGAGGCCCATGCCAAACGGGCTACTCAATCTGAGGATCCAATGGGAGATTCGATCTCACCCAATCACTGCACCCAAGCCCCAGTTGAAACCGACTTGGGACCTATCCCAACCAAAAAATTTTTTTTTGCCCCACTCAATAGTGCACCGAACTTATCCGCACCGCAAAAAATTCGTCCAACGTTGGGAAAACAAAAAGTGAAGGCCAAAGCCAATGTGACTCTTTCCACAAAATTAACAAAAACCCCAATAGCGTTGCTGCTAATACCTGCGCTGCTGTGAAAGCCCGTGGGGACCTGGAAGAGGCTGGTGGGCCAGGGGGCCCACCCCTCGCACCTAAGGTGCGAAGGGGGAAACCTTCACTCTAAGGATGCTGAATATTGCTGGACTCAAGGCCTCGCTGTCCTGGGCTAGGAAACTGAGTTTTTACAAAACAATTTACCCGTGGATATCCTGGCCATCCAGGAGTCCCACTGTCCACGAGGTTCTGAGGAAGCTTGGAAAACAATGCTCCTACCATCCCTATCATTTTGGTTGAAGCACTGTGGGGTGCTAATTCAGAAAAACAATTTTTTCAAATTTACATCTTCAGAAACATTCCTAAATGGCCGAGTGCTTGTTGTCACCTTCTCATGGGCCAATGTTGCACACACAATCATCAACATTTACGCCCCAAACAGTGCACACAAGCATTGGGAATTTTTCTCATCAGTCAAATCCCTCTTGCTACCCCCTGATTATTTCCTAGTTGGCGACATGAACTGTTGGCTAACCTCACCAACGGACTGGTGGCCGCCCTCACCCCATGCCCCACAGGGTCATGTAGAACTACGCGTTCTAAAAGCCACCCTTGGGTTAATGGATGCGCTGCCATGGCATGCCCCGCTGCTCAAAAACATGACATGGCCCCACATCCACAACAGCCAATTAATGTCCATGACCCGCATTGACCTTATTCTAGCACTGGCGAAATTCCAACCCCACATCTACCACTTCAAAACAATGAAAATGGAATTCTCCGACCACTGACTGGTCTTGATAACATACCACTTACCCGTCACAGTTGCAAAGGCCCCACATTGGTGCAAAATCCGCCCCCCAGAGCTCGCGTCGCCAGGATTTTCCACGTGGGTGGAAGAGGCAACTTTGGCAAAATTGTTTGTTGCACCGTTTTGCGCGGACCACATTTCCACATGAGCAACTTTCAAAGAAGACACCATCCGCCACTATCGCCATCTCTCATCCAGACGCTCACGAGCCACATTGGCGGTTATATCGCGCATGCTGGCAGAATTGGCCCACTTGGAGTCCAACATTCCAGCCTCAGAATATACCCCTGCATGGGGCCAGAAGTGGGCGGAGACAGCTGCCCACCTCAACGCACTTGAAAGGCAACACAAACATCGGGTTTGTGTCCAATACAGGGCCACACGCATCACTAAAGGCAACAAGTGCACCGCATACTTCTTAAAAAATCTTTCGCACCATACCAGAGCGTGGCCTGCACACAGGTGCGAAGATTGGATAATTCTATTGTGGACACACCGGCCGAAGTGGCAATCAAAATGCAAAAATATTACTCCAAGTTATACTGAGCTGAACCAATTCAGCCGGCTGAAATGGCGGAACTTCTTGACTGAGCTCATACCTGCACCATTTTCTGATACCCAGAAATAATGAATTTAATTACTCCAAATGAATTATGGACTACCATTCGTGGTGCGCCAAACTGAAAATGCCCAGGCCCAGATGGCATTCCATATGAGTTCTACAAAAAATATTAAATATATATCCCCATTGCTGCTAGCTTCACTCAACCAAAGCATGTTGGAAACGCGCCTCCTACCAGGAGGACATGAGTCCTTTATGGTCACACTCTTCAAGAAAGGGGATAGGCTAGACTTAGCCAACTGGCGCCCCATTTCTCTAACAAACACAGACACCAAAATTTTAACAAAAATCATGGCTAACCGTTTAGGGACTGTAGCATCTGCCACCATCTCCCCAGAACAATTTGGTTTCATCCCCAGAAGGTTGATTTGGGATAACGTGCACTCTGTGGCTAATGTGTGTCAGTCCACAGCCTCTGGGGCACTTGTATTCTTGGACCAACAAAAGGCCTATGATAGAGTAAACTGGGAATACCTTAGGGCCTGCCTCCAACAATTCCGCCTACCTCCCCGCTTCATTAACTGGGTGATGCTGCACACGGAATCTGCAACAATGGCAGTGCACGGCCCAGGTTTCCTAATGGAAGTAGTCCGCCCTCAAAGGGGCTTGCGACAAGAAGACCCCCTCAGCCCACTCTTATACAACTTCAGCCTTGACCCACTACTGCGAAATGTGAATGCCCAACTCACTGGGGTCCATGTGACAGGCCAAACCCCAGTCAAGATGATGGCATTTGCAGATGATTGCGTGGTGGGGGTGTCTAATAACAAAGATGCACGCGCGCTTGAAGCCCTCATCCAGGAATATTCCTGTGTAAGCAACGCGGCACTGAACGCCTCCAAAACCGAAATAATCCTCCTTGGTCGGTTTCAGAACTACTGGGCCCCAGAAAGTAGTTCCCAACCCGGCCCATCTGCTCACCCACGTCCACGCCTTACTAACTCAAAACACACCGCTCCACTGGTGCTCCCCTTTGTGCCACGACCTACCATAGGACCGGTACGCCATCTGGGCGTGTGGATAAAGGCAGGTGGATACGCGTCAGCAGTAATGGAGTGCCATATACTGGACAACGTGACGAAGCAAATCGCCTCTCTCAGAGCCCACCCTACTACCCTCACTGGCAGGGTTGTTCTTGCCAACTCTGAGCTCCTATCCAAAGTCTGGTTCGGAGCCCACGCCATCCCCTTCTCCCCAAGCTTCTTCAAATACCTGTATGCTTTGCTACAAGGTTGACTTTGGTCAGGCCGCCCTCCACCAGTACGGCTAGAGGTCATGTTTGGCCCTCACCATCATGGTGGCATGGGCCTACTTGACTTCAAAGCCCATGCCGCCAAAATCCTGGGCACCTGGATTGCGGCTGTCACTGCTCCTACACTCCCATCCCAACACTGGTCCCGCGCAGCCCGCTCCAACTTCTCCCGAGCCTTGGGCCTCAACAATCCATCAAACCCCCACTCCCTGATGAAATACCTCGCATCACACACATCGGCCACAGGTCCTCACGGGACCAAAACCCACTACAAACGAATCCTACTCTCCATGCGAAGCGCAGAGTGGAGAATTCATATTAGTGGACATACAACCCGAAGAGGCCGCCCCTCTCCTCAGTTCACACAAGAGGTACAGGGGCTACCCATCAATGATGGCGTGATCCCCATTTGACCCCATGTCCTATCCAGGGTGGACTACCTGGACATGATGGACATCCCTTATTCCACTGAGACCCAAAAGACTATCTGGAAATACGCACACCGTCCTCTGTTGCAGCCTCAAGTCCGCTCCCATGTGTGGCGCTGCCTGAGGCGGGTGTATCATACAGCTGAGCGCTCTAATGCTTTACACTCATCCTGTGTCGTGTGTGGCCAGTATGGAACGCTGTTTCACCGCCTAAAGAAGTGCCCCACCTCTAAAGTAATATGGCGCGAAGTCCAACGTCTGCTGGGCCAGGATCAAACGCATTCCTTCAGTCTGTCAAGAGAAATGTTTGCTTCATCAATGGCCTCCCCCTCCCACCCTCCCTCTGTGCTCTGGTGGTTGCAATCTCCATGTGGACTATCCACACGATTGTCTTGGATGCCATCGCTGGATCCATCCCCACCCTCCCTGAAGCTGTCCACAGATTCCAGTCTCATTTGGTGGATCACTTTCAAGCGTGGATGTTTGGATATCTCCCACCGCGTCGCCAACAGCTGGTCTCTTCCTGGTTCCCAGTCTGGTTCATCAAATCAGACCCCTTCCTCCACACGTGCTCAATAGTGGCTACGTCCCCTACACACGTTCCCTCCCCTTCCCATAAGTGGCGTTCCCGCTGGCAACAAGAGATAGCATCGCTTCTCTGGGGTGCCTCCCCTGGTACTAAGTTTTGTCTCGTCTGAGTCATATTCAAAAGTGTCCGTCCCATGGTCAGCCTTCCCCGCAATAAATTTAAAGAAGTAGTATGATAATTAGAACACTGTAGTACAAGTGTATATATGGCAAGACAAGGTTTTAAGGAGGTTAATATAATGACTCTAGATAAAAATACTATAGAAAACAGAATAGTAAGAAAATGGGCCCCAGGTAAATTTAGCCTTATTGCATTAAAAGGAAGGTAAGACAACCCTTGTATAAACTTAAATTAAACTTAATTTCCTCTATTAATTAAATCTTTATGATGAAATTTATTCATATGGGGTCCTTACTGCTGCGCCAAATCATATCTGGTATAAGGTATTTGATTGTTAGTCTAGTGAAACAGTAGCTATCCAGCGTATAAAGTAAAGATTATAGTATCTAGCTACATTTAAAGGCTCTAGTACATATAAAATCTGTTAAACAATATCGCACTAATGGTTAGGATATAGTCGATGCTTTACAAAACAATATTCCTCAGGTAGCAGACTCTCTATAGACACCTGTTTTGAAGCTATAAATTTACCCCTCACACATATAAGAACTTTACTTTTGAGACAATACCTTTAGGCAGAGTGACTCCCAAAGCAAAGTTATGGTCATGTCAGTGTAGGACAAATAGGTGTTTGACTAGTAAGTAAGAATAGTTTAGATGAGAACAGCTCCAATAACTCAATATACTAAAGGCCTATCCAATTCTTGGTGGAATCTGGCCTCACGAAGTAATGCAATTGCTCCCACTTCTTGTCAATATAGGCCTATAGTTAGTAGCAGGGTTACTTTAAATCGTCAGCATAATTAGGAGCTATTTGGAGAAAACCCCGCGTTCTACATCCAATTTTAGCTCAAACTCTGATGTGGAGAATGGCCCCATTTATAGGCATGGAGGGGGTCCCACCAAGTAAAATTATTTTCTCATCCAATGATTGGGCAATATATATATACAATCGTTGCCTCACGGATATATCCTACCTACAACTGACTTTTCATCAGCCATCCCATCTAAGCAAGGCAAGTCTCAAGAGCATTGATAGGTCAAAAGCACATATTACCAAATTTGGATACACTCAGCTTATACTAAATTTTCCATCTGACCCACTTTGAACTTCAATACATTTTAAATACTAAGCATTGGGGGATTAATAGGGTTTTCTTCTTGATCCCTCATGAAGACTAATAAAAAATCATAAAAATCCAACTTTTCTGTATAAACTAAAAAAGTTTTTATTTTTATATAATGGTATATCAATCCCCCTAAAATTTATTCCCACGGCTGAGAGTCTCCTTTCTCCTGCAGATAAATATTGTTGAAATTCAGGTGACGAAAAAGCACCAGCAGTCATAAAACTAACCTTAATTCCAACAAGTGGTGCTCACTACAGGGGTAGTACACCACAAAAACACTATTAAAAATGGAGGGTATTGGGGGACATAACCCTCATAACCTCCCAGCAGCTTTTGAACCCCAGCTAGATGCTTTAGCCCATCAGCTAGCCAGCGCACTGTCTCAGCTTTAAACCCTTGAACATCGCTTTAGACAAGCCTCTCATGAGGCTGCTCCAATTTATTTTAAGCCCCCTTTCTGAGACAAATTTACATCAGGTGAGGGTTATATTACCTCATTCCTCTTCATATATGAGGCTGTTATGGAAGGGACAACTGCTCAACAAAAAGCAAAGCACATCTTTCCCTGCCTTAGCCTCTCTGCCCAAGAGGTGATAGTATCTTATATGGATACCCTTAAAACTTTGGCAGAAGTAAAAAACGCGCTTATTGAGGAATTTAAGACCAAGCAGAGCTTTCATAGGAAATAACGGGCGCTTATGTGTTTAAGTCTACTTGAGGGGGAATCAGTTGCCACCTTTGTTGATCAACTTTAAAATGCAGCCCAACCTTGCTTTTTTGCAAAAAGATTAACTATTAATGACGCTCTGTCTGCCATTCTGACTGGCTTAGCTTCTCACCCTTCTATAGCTCAGCATCTTATCTCTTTAAACGCCACCTTCAGACCATCTGTGATATCAAGGAGGCTCTGCTTAAGGTTGTAGATATCTATAGCGATGAGGCTACTTCAGGAGTTGTGTCAAATCCACAAGTCTTCACCATTCAGGGCTTTTCAACCATAGCCCCGCAAAAGGAATCCAGGATGATCCCTATGGCCCCATATGTGTTGGTTACTATCCTGAGACCAGCAACTGTGGTGCAGCTCAAACCTGATCTCCCTCCACCCTGCAGTCCTGAGGTTACTAAGCCATGATCGGAGTGCTAACATCAGTGAGGACGCTCTTTCTGCCACTAACTGCTGACAAAGCTCATCGTTTGCCATCTATTGAGCCTCTTCTCTGCCCCAAGCCTTTCATGGAAAGGTCTCTCCCGGTGGCTCAAAAGGATGCTCCTAAGCCCAAACCTCTCCCTCCAGTGACTGTCGCTCCCAACAACCATGGGATTAAGGACAAGGCTGTTTAAGCTAAGCTGCCTGCTCCTACAATGATCATAGCTGCGGATGGCCCCACAACTACCAAAGTTATGGCTTCCACCTCCAACCGACCTTCTAGCGTCCACCCAACATGTGTGGACAACCCTTATGATGACAAGTTAAAGGGGGCTATGAGGACGTCGGTTACTATTTCCTAGGGGCCCCAGCTAAAGTATTTATACTGAATTGGCTGATCCCTGATGGATTAGATAAAGCCCTAATCCTTCAAGTAACCTACCTTAATCAAGTGCTGGGGTTCCCTGAGGTTATATATACCACTAGCGATTATAACCAGGTCATTGCTTCGCTGATCCAACCAATTAATCATATTCACACCCTAAAGTCCATAAAAATAACTATCCTGAGACAGCTAAAAAGTTTGCCTCTACTCTCCGTCTTAAGGAAGTATTAGCCCTCCCCCTAACTTTGGCGGGACCATAACTAAGGTAGAGGTCATTATATAGAAAGCCCGGGTTAGGGCTAACTTGGACACTGATCTCCCATGAACGTTCTCCTTTCCAAGATGATCAAGAAGATTAAGCTGGCTTCTGTCTTGAGTATATGCAAGAGTTTGGAACTGCGGATCCCAACAATAACCGTGCTATTAGATCCTACTCCTCTTTGCTACTCAGACTGGAAATCTCATCTTGTCAGCTCCTGATGTGGCTTTGGACAATAACACTTACAACACTCTTATTGGAACACAGGTTATGTTTGAGTATGATGGTATAATCAACATGAAACAGGTTTACCTTTCCTTACTCAATTATGAAGTCACTCTAATATTTAACTGTGAAGAACCCATTAAAAAATACTCCTGCTTAGTTGTGTACCCTTCCTTTGCTTTATCCTTTTTCTGCATGACCTCTGGATGAATCACAAAAAAGATGCCTGATTCAGTAGATGCCAGAGGACATTCCCTTTTTCTCTTCAGAGGATACAGTAATCAAAGCTGGTGAACAACGGGTGGTTGCTACCAATATCACGCTACATATCCCCAAAGCCTATCTCTGCACATAATAAGCATTGATGAATTAAGCTCTTTAGGACACCAGGTGTTGCAGGGTATACTAGACCACGCCTACCATTGACACATTAATATCCTATTGGGGAATCTTACTAAAAAACCCATCATTGTTGAAAAGCATCAAAGAGATAGGGAAAGGTCTTTTAATACCACCTCTAAGAAATTGACAGGATTCACTTTATGGGTCAATGTTGGATATGGGTTTACCCACTAACCAGCTGGTGTGTACTCTGCCTAACGTCCACATTTCAGATGAATAACCCTGGATGAGCTTGAAAAGTTTATCTTCTGGATACCTATAGATATATTTTCTCCCAGACCAACACAGATTACGGGCATATAAAGGATGGATCCACAACATTGATGTTGGAGATGCCCAACCTATTCAATCTAAACCTTACCATAAGTCCAAGGTTAAAGAGCAGAAAATGAGGGTTGAACTCAAGCAGTTTTTAGACGCTGGGTTATTAGTACCATCTCAAAGCCCTTATTCGTCTCCTCTCTTGCTGATCAAAAAGAAGAATGGAGATCATTGGGTAGTGATGGACTTCTGTAAACCTAATACACTCACTAAAAACAGCTATTCTATCCCCCGCATAGATGATGCCCTTAAACAACTCTCCAGCTCAAAGTTCTTCACAGACATGGATTTGGCCAGCGGATATTGGCATATGGATCTTTCTCTCCAAGATCAGGATAAATGTGCTCTCATTTGTAGTGAAGGCTTATTTCAGCCTACCCGCCTACCCCAAGGGCTGTGCAATGCGCCGGCATCCTTCCAACGTGCAATGGATCAAATTCTGTGGGACTTCAAGATAAGCTGTGTGAACGTCTATCTTGACATCATCATCTTTTTTGAAACGTGCACTGGTTATCTTGATCATTTAAAAGAAGTTCAAATTCCTGCAGGATTCTAACATCAAGTTGAAACCGTCAAAATGCACCTCCTTCCAAAAGAGGCTAAATTTCCTCAGACATGCCATCCCCCAAGAAGGAATCCAGCCTTTACAAGATAAGGTCAAAGATATCTCTAAAATTCCTGCCCTAAGAACCTCCAGGACATTCAGGTTTTTCTAGTATAATGGGGTATTATCATCAATCATTCTTAAGTTCGCCCATCTCAGTGAGACTCTCGTCCAACTATTGGTTAAAAACACCTCTTTTTATCGAGGTACAGAACAAATGGCCGCATTTGAAATGTTAAAGACATTGCTTCAAAAATGCCATATCCTACGCTGCCCCATCTATAATAAACCCTTCATATTGTTCAATGCCTCAGACTATGCCGTTGGAGCCATCCTGGCCCAATTACACAGTAATGGTGTAGAGCATCCGGTCTCCTACTTCAGCAAGATGTTGTCAAAAGCTGAACGTAACTACAGTGTTACAAAGAAAAAGTGCCTGGCTGTATTACTAGCTGTTGAAAATTTCCGCCTTTTCCTATATGGCACTTCATTCACTGTGGTTACTGACCATGCCTCATTAAAATGGCTATAAAACATGAAGGATCCCACTGGACGGTTGGCCCGTTGGCCCTTAAACTCTAACATTATGATATGATTATTGAGCACAGAGCTGGGACGCGTCATATGATGTAGATGGTTTGACTCAGCTGCCTATCCTTCATCTGGACAACAGTGAAGTGGAGAGATTACATGATCTCCTTATGACCCCCAAGGCCTGGGCAATTAAGATGACCCCTTCCAGAAAATGCTAGCACAACACTCCTATAACACTAAGGTGGAGAGCGGAAAATTATATAAGAAGTTTGGAGTAAATTGGATTCTTATCGGCAACCTTCAGAATATGTACCGGTGATCTTGGACGCTCACTATACCCTTGGGCATGGTGGATTGAGGAAGACGTATGAATAGATCAAGGAACGGTACTATTGAGAGGGCATCATGGAATCTATTATTGAAGTCTTGCATGCCCGATTAACCTGTGAAAAGCAATCCCGCTTTAAGACCAATTGCCAATACCAACCCACTACCCCACAGAAACCTTTTCACATGATCAGTTTAGACGTGGTAGGACCTCTACCCCAAACTACCAGTGGGAATCGTTACATACTGGTAGGTATTGACCACTTCAAAGAATGGATTGAAGCAGTGGCTCTCCCTGCTCAAACTGCCTTAGCCACAGCCAGTTTCCTCCACCAGTCATCCTTCACCCTCCATGGTTGCCCTCAGGTTCTCCTTTGTGACAATGGTAAGAATTTTACCTCCCATGTGGTCAAAATCCTAGCTACCTCTATGGGAACCCAGCAACTCTTCTCCGCCCCTTACAACCCTTCTATCAACAGGACTGTAGAATGGGCGAATGGAACTTTTAGTATTCATACTGCAGAAAATGGCCACCTCCGACCCTCTGCACTGGGATCAGTTTTCTCCAGCGCTCTCATGGCCTATCACATTAGCTATCATCAGATACTTAAAATGTCTCCATTCCATGTTTTGTATGACTGGAAACTGGCATACCTGCCCTTTTGGCAAAAGATGTTTTTTCAGCCAGGACTGATAACCCAGACAAGGCCATGAGGAAGTTGGCTCAACATATCATCCAACCACAATCTGAAGCTATGACTAACTTAGCCAAAACTACTACCAAAGAGGATCAAGAAGCTAATGAACTCAGACCACCTCTTCCCTTTTTAAAATATCTGACCTGGTTTTATATTATAATAACTGCATCACTCCTGAGAAGTGAGAAGCTAAGATCCATCTGGGAAGGACTATTTGTCATCACCTACAAAAGGGGTGATGCATATTTAATCAAGTCACTTACTTCTGGAGTAGTTGTCAACAGAGTTCATGGCCAGTTTCTCCGCCCCTATTCTCCCCCAAAAATTCTTGAAGGGGGTAATGTCAGTTAAACGGTTGTTTTACTAGTAAGCAAGAATAGTTTGTAGGAGAATAGCTCCAGCTTTCAATATATTAAAGGCCTATCCAATTGTTGGTGGAATATGGCTTCTCAGAGTAATGTGATATCTCCCACTCCTTGGCCAAATAAGCCTTCAGTTAGTAGCAGTGTTACACCAAACCTTCGGTGTAATCAGGGAAGCCATTTGGTGGTCCTTCCACGTCCTAAATCCAATTTAGTTCAAACTCTAACGTGGAGAACGGCCCCTTTTTAGGCCTGGAAGGGGTCTCACCGTGTGAAAATGTTTTTTTGTCCAATGATTGGGTAAAGTATATAAAATCGTTGCCTCACAGATATATCCTACCTACAACTGACTTTCCATTGGCCGTTCTTTCTAATCAAGGTGAGTATCAAGAGCCTTGATAGGTCAAAAGCACATAATACCAAATTTGGATCTGCCCAGCTTATATTATATTTCTTATCTGACCCGCTATGAACTTTGATACATTTTAAATACTAAGCATCGAGAGATTAATAGGGTTTACTTCTTGATTCCTCATGCTGACTAACAAAAACTCATAAAAATTCAACTTTTTTGTATAAAAACGTAAATGAGGCGGGTTAACCTTGGGACAAATATACCACACAGAGTTTTTTTTTAGACTGTGCTGGTTTTAAACCTGTTTTAATAAAAACCTGACCCAGAGTGGAGCAGTTGACTTTTTTGTTAAACTGAAATAATTTTACTTTAATATAGTGGTATATCAATCCCCCTGAAATTATTTCCATGGTTGAGAATCTCATTTTTCTTGAAAAAACTTTGTTGAAATTCAGGTGACAAAATAGCACCAGCAGACATAAAACTAACCTGAATTCCAAAAGTCATGGATGCTGAAATAATATCAGGCTTCAGTCACTTAAATAAGGGGATAAGGTTTATATCAGGGCAGCCAATATGTCCAGGAAACCAAATTACAACAATAAAAACGTGGACTGAAGTTGAATTTAAGGCGCTTATATTTGAACTGAAGCGTTGTATCTATCTGAAAACCCTTTTTGGAGCTTCTAGCTATGTAAGGGTAAGGATACTAAGTCTGAGAAGCCATGAAAATTTAGCTGTTTTTGGTTCAACTCAATCTCGTATATAATTTTACCCAACTTGGACAAATGGTGACTTTAACATTTATCAAATTACCCAATATCAGAAAGTTACTACACAATTTATTGGACATAATAGTTATCATAGGCTTATGTCTTAAAATGTTTGTCAGAGATCAAAGGTACACCCTATGAGGACAGAAATTTTTTATTATTCCTTTATGGGAAGCTTGATTTTAAATAACAAGCTCTAACCCTTATAGTATCCATCTCATGCCAAAATTATTCACTTGTTGGTCAACTCTCCCCATAAACGTTTTAATTTTATAATTGATTTATTAAGTAATTGCTGTTTTCGTACAACTATGTTCTTCTTTGGGGCCATAATGGGTTAGCTGGTAGAAAAGATCACATATGGGATGCTTGAAATGTTGTAAGTCCTGAGGCTCAGCTTATCCACCTGGACCGCAAATGAGATTGCTTCATGTGTAAGAAGAATTCATGGCCCTTGTAGCTCGCCTTATCAGTTTAGTAATCTTGCTCATGTGTTATGAGCAATGGATCACTGCTCTGACCTCTATAGAACCTCTCCCACTTCTTTCCCTTTTCTTCTTCTACTCTATGGGAGATGATAGAAGGAGTTTTAAAGAAAGGTGGTCCAGTATATGAACCTCCAGAAGTCCCTTAAGGCACATCCAAATCATAGCCTTATCACTTAAATATGCATGAAATCGCACAAAACCACCCAAAATCTCAAATGACCCCAAACAAGTCTGCTAAAGAAGAGCAAGTCATAAACAGTAAAGCAGATCCTGGATCAAGCCTCTAAATCATTCAGCCCTCTCCCTTGAGATTTCACTATATCTTAAATTGAATGGGGTCATCTGAAACTGGTTGCAATGAATTAATAGTCTAAACAAATGTTTGAAGGATTATTACTATTTTTTTATATTAGTCTCTGATCTGTAACATGTGCTATCAAAATTTTAGTGGCTTGATCTGGACCTACCAAAGATTTTCTCTCATTGCTATTACATTCTTTCTGAACTAACTAATCCTGAGATGAACAGGGGCCCAGACCCAGGACTGTGCATTGAGCTCCCTCTAATTTTTCCTTCCCCCACCTATAAAGGCAAAAATCTCCTTAGGGTATGTTGCTATTTTATTTTTACTTATAAATTCCCTTTAAAATAAACCCATCCATATTTATTTTATTGTTTATGGAGTCCATCCTCAACTTATACCAACAGAATTCCAAATTAAGCTGGCTCCTCACATCGCCACCTGAAATAGGTATCAAGAATCTTAGAGCTATCGTTTGATCCAATAATCCAGCTTCTTGCCATGCTTTGATTAAATTATTAAAGTATATATACACAATAGAGATTTCTGTTATGTTGCACATTTGCGCATTCCTGAAAACACTTTTGCCTTGCCAATCCATTACTAACTTGTTGTGATTTGTCCATGAGGCATTCTATTCATATTCTAATCTGTTCAAATCCAAATACCAACAACAGCAGAACCTGGATGAGTCGTCATCCTCCATGCCTCTGTCAAGAGTTTCTGTAACTCTCTCGTTCCCTGAGAGTTGATGGGGAAAGCACAACCACACAACCAGGGAACACTCTGCTAACAACAGAGGATTATGGTCACGGTGAAGGGAGCCAGTACCAGATGGCCCAAGGAATCTATATACAAAATATTTATACATTCACCAGATATACTAAAGATATGAGGATCTGGTCAGACGCCAGGGAGGGGTCCATCAACAAGTGCATATTAGAGTCTAGCCTCTTAGGTGCTTGGATACATAAGGGTCCAGGATCTCCAGGGGAAATAGGATCATATATAATCAAGAAAGGATAATGTGACCTATATATATCATATGAGACCTCCTCAAGGAGATTTGCAAATAGGTGAACCAAGAGTTCATCTGATAAAGAAAAATAAATTGGGTTTTAAAACAAGTCAACTAACGAAGAAGGTTGTTCTTAATAGAACTACTTTGAAGGATTTGGGAGACCATTTTCTATCTTGAGGCACTGCGCCTAATCAAACTAATTATTGCAACTTACCAACTTTGGTGCGCTAAAGCATAAGTAGGCTTAAACCAAAAGTTTGACTGAAGTCAAATTTTGCTAATTTTTTCAACATTGTGAATTCCACATAGCTTAAAGTCCCAATCTCCAAGAAAATATAACGACTTATTAAAAATTAACAAAGCAGCAGGTGCATTTCAATGCTGTGGATGTAACGCTCATCTTCCCATCACGTGCACCCCTAAAACCAACCTGAGCATATTTTACCCTAACACAGCGTTGGTCTAGGGTGCGCTTCAGGTCAGGAGGACTAACTAATTTGGTACCCTTGGCCTTACTCAGCTCAGTCTTATTGCTACAATCCATCTCCAAAATTATATCACCAACCATGACATTACCCTCCTTCTTTTGAGGTGCCACCCTTCTCCAGGGGCGTCAGTCAGGTAAAAGTTCTTGTGTTTGGGAGCCAGCATCATTATATCAACGATTGGTTTAGCCCTGGGACCTTCTGCCTCTGGGAAATTCTCGTCAAAAGCATAAATAAGGTCTGCGCATGGATGTAGTTACATGCTAATACCCAGCTGTTCTCTGCAGCATTAAATACTTTCCATGACATCAGGTACTCAAGTCTTCTCCTTACATGATGGGAGGCTACAACCATCTCTATTTCTTGATCTAGTGTCCCATCCACGAGTTATGCCTCTGGGGTCTCTGGTGAGGACCCTTAAACAAGGCCAGCTTGCTTTTATGAAACAATTCAAAGATTTAAACAATGTGGGGAGATCCAACTGGTAAGATATATGACCCACCTTTATGACATTGCAGTAAAGTCATACTTTCCTCAACCTCAGTTTTTGCATGTGTAAAAATTTACTCTGGTGGTTGTTATTGGCAAGCAACCTAGTAACCTTTTTACTGCACAGGTTCAGTTTCCTCGTTCACTTTGTCATGTTGTATAGTAGAATGAATTATTGATTAATAATAGTAAAGAGACTATTATCCATAGTTGAGTATGATTATTTTTGGACCAACGCTTAGTCAATATTCCCAATTTTTTTACTTGTGATGTCATACTCATAGAGATTCGTTCCCTTGCTCTTGTCCACCTGAATTTCACTGAGATACCCTGGTGACAGTCTCTTTGGTCCAACACAAAGTCAGCAGCTATCCCCAATTGTGGCCCCTTCTTCTCTAGATCCCCACTCAGATCTTTACTATTCTCTCTGTGAGTCTTCCAATTATTGCCCACAGCCATAATATCCTTGAGACAGAACAGCACAATGAAAGCAGATGGTAATTTAACTATATACCAAATGAAAAACTTAGAACTAAATAACTCTTATTATTTAACTCTAAATATTACTGTTTTTTATTATAGTAAATCCTAGGGAATATATATAGTGGGGAATTTGGCTGTCTAACCCTCGGTTGACACCTCTTCAATGAAATGGCAGCTGTTGCCGTTGAATCACCCATCCTCATCTCATCAGTGATGGTCTTCCCCATCCTGGCTAGGATTCCATCATTGGACATCCTCAAGACCTAAAAACAGAAAAATTTAGAAAATTTGTCTCTAACGTTTTCCTCTCAATCCAAGCAAACAAACCATATTTGGCTTGCAACCTGCTTAGGTAATGGGACTTATTACCCATTAAGGCAGGGCACTCACCAACTGATCAATTCACTAGTTGTAGGCGGCATCACTCGCCTTGCAGCTTGCTATTCATTCAAAATCAGTTGGTGATGAAACCTGACCAATCCCAATAGGTACACCTGATAGTTAATCACTATCAGATGCCCCTATTTCATTGGCAACTCCACCTGATGAGATCTTAAGTATTCGTCCAGATCAACCTAAATGGATATGACCAGGTGAATATACCAAAATCCCCCAAATGTAGTTACTCCAGAACTTGGGCCAACCGATTTCTGATTCACTTTGCCTTAGGGAATTTTCCCCTAGTGATACCAGGTAATCTAGCAGGCTGGGAATATGGGCAAAAATCCCAACACATATCCCCTCTTGCCTAGATTTCCAGCGAGAAAAGGACCAGGGCATGAGTACACCACTTCAGACACTTGGTCAAATATTTCATTGGTTTAAGCAGAGTACACTCATCAGTACTCAATGCTGCTCAGGACAACCTTTGGCATATAGCGTCCTTCCTCTTCCTCCTTGCTACCGCCTTCTCAAAGCGTGGTCCTCATGATCTACTGTTGTGCCGGGCTGATTGATTTACTCGTGACAATATTAGTCCCAGATCCAGTTTTCCCCCATCAGGGTATATGACCCACTGTCATATTCAGGATTCTTGGTCTGGAATCCTTGATTTCCTGATTTTCTCCTCATCCTAGACAGGAGACTTTTGCCGTTGATGTTCATTTCATGGCTCAAATAAGAATACTTATTCCTATTAGCCCTTGTTATTTCTTTCATAACCTCTTGGCTAAAGTCATTCCTAATTCTTCCCTTGGAGAGCTTATCCCATTAATTTTGAGATTAATTTCTCTGAAATTGGAGCTTAATGGATTGTAGAGTGCATAATGTCAACTTCCATATAAGTCTGACATCCCCCTCTCGTCCAACTCATATGTCAAATTCTGAGTCATGATACCAGCAGCTTTTGAATAGTTTGTCTGATTCAGACCTCTGTCTCTTTCAGCAGATGAGTTAGGATGCTTAGTAGAACCTCTTTTATGGTCCTTCCAGGACTCATACGCCTAGTCTGGCACCAGCGGCTAGTCCTTCCATAAAATTACCAGAAATGGTAACTAATCCCTCTGAAACCAGGCCAGCTATAGTTTCAAACAACTCTCATCCGATTCTTCCTCTGCCACCAATTCCATAGTTGGATTTTAAAACTCTCCTGGATTAAGCTCCTTTTGCTGATGCTCTGACCATCATTGTAGATGCTCTGGAAATTATGCCAGTTGCTCTTGATCGTTTGTTTCTTGCCAGGTCAGACCTGCTCCCTGAGTTCCTCTTACTACTCAGTCAATATTACAAACCTGCTATTATGGTCTCCAAGCTCACAATTGGTAATAGTATTCACTTTGAGCTCCCCTACGCTAAACTTCAGGCCCAAGTCACCAATGCTTAACTCTAACGCTAAATCCCTCTGATCTTGATAACATCCTGGATCATGATACTGCCACTTATGCTCTTCTCTTTGCTGGCCAAGTTCATTGAAGTTGGTCCACAAAACTTCCAGCCTCGCCTAAGTTCCACCATTTGTTCAGCTTTAGCTTCCAAGAAGCCTGTAGTCATCGCTTGCAGGATGCAATCTGATCCCTGCATGACTATCTCTTCTCTGGTGCTTCCCATGGTATCTTCTGCTGATGGCATTGATAGGGGGCATGATTTGGCAACCCCCATCAAGGATCCCTTGTTTGTTGCCATCCCACATGTCTGATTTCCTTAATAAAACCCGTTGTCAGGCGCTCAGGAATAATCTTCCAGCTCCATTACCATATCAGGATTACTTGGGGTTATTTGCCAATTGCCTCTTCTTATACTGTTGCTTTCCTCCCCATTCCTGGGGTTTCACAATTGGCTTCATCTGACATATCAATTTCCCTTCCCCTAGTCGCTTTCTCACAAGGCTCTTCATCCGCTCAAAGAACGTGGTTCCATGTAGGTCTAGCCCTCACTAGCGTCCAATCTCATATTGATTTCAATGGGCTGTTCCTTCCTACTGCAATCCATCCTCCCTCCCCTAAGAGGTGACATAGGCGGAATCATCCCCATACTAAGGACAGTTAATAAAAATAAAAATTATAAAATTATATCATCTTTTTCTCAATGCGGATTATAATCTTGTCATTTTCAATATCTTTTATCAATTTTTTATCTTTGTTCTTCTTTTTTCCTATGGGACTTGACCTTGTTTCAGTTCAACGGTCCATCTTTTTATTTTTCCCCCAAACTGGGTCCTGGGTACTTAAACCTGCCTGTTTTCTATGGTTCATAGGTCCTTTTTTCAGACTTAACCATCTAGATTGGTTCAGAGGTCCTTTTTTTGAATTGACCTAATCATTAGTACATGACCAGCTTAATGGTTCATTGGTTCTATGGGAACTCTTTTATTTTTTCATAAATCTAATGCTTTAGATACTTAGTGTGAACTCGATTCACAACTCTTCCATTCAAGAGATTCTTGATGGAGTAGGCATCAGTCACCATCTTGGCAATCACTTCTAACAGACCAGACCATAATGGATCTAATTTGTTTCTTCATCTGAAACCATGCATATCGCAATAGGAAACTCTTTCCCCTATTCAATATTCAGCTAAGGCGGTCAGTTCTTGTCATCCATCAATTTCGCTCGTATCCTTTTCTTCAAGGGTTGTATTAAATGCTTATGATTGCATCTCAATCAGGATATTCATCAGTTGGTTCAGGTATTTCTTGGTACTCATCCCTGATGTAGGTTCCACCACCAAATATAAAATTGGTTGCAACGCGGCCTTTCTCTTGTATAACAACTCAAATGGCATCTTTCCTGTCGCCATATAATGACTAATATTGTAGGCAAACATCACCAAACTCAGGTACGTTCCCCACATGGAAGTTCTTTCTGTGACCAGCTTCCTCAGCGTCATGGCCAGCATTCCATTCACCCATTCTACCAGTCCGTTCATCTCCGGCTGGTATGGTACTGACATAACTCCTCGGTGCCCCAATAACTTATTTAATCTTGGGATCACATGAGATTTGAGTTGGTCCCATTGTTGCTAAGAAGGACCTGCGGACATCCATGCTGGTATACCACTTGATCCAGGATGAACCTCACAGTACTGGTAGCATCTACTCTTATTAGGGCCTTTGTCTCAACCCATCTCATCAGATGGTCGATGGCAACTATAATGTACTTGACTCCCCCTGTGCTCAACATCAGTGGTCCCATCACGTTGATGGACACCATGTGCCAGACAAATCCAGGGCGGATAAGACAGTATCCAGTTGTATTCTTATGTGGTTTGTGCAGCCGGCACTCCACACAACAAGCTAGATAATCCGTGACATCGTAGTTGATCAATTCCCAGTAATAGTACTGGGAAATATGGTCGATTGTTTTCCTCAAGCCTCCATGCCCAAAAACCTTGTGAGCTGCTTGTTCTATCGCTGCTCTTTCTGACAGTTTCAGGAATTATACCCGCTTCCCATTGATCATCTTAAATACTTGTTTATCTATGGTCTCAGTGTTTTCTATCACTTTCTGAAGTGCACCTTGGATTTTTAGGGCCTTGTCCCCAAATTTTTCTGTCAACCATTCTCAGAAATAGCTCATCTGCCTGCGGGTATACCATCTGGACCATTGGCAACCGCGATAAGCCATCCGCGTTCTGGTGAGAAGCCCCTGCTTGGTGGACAATCTCATAATCATAAGCCTGGAGCTTAAGTGCTAATTGGGATAGTCGTCCTTCTGGATCTATTATAGTGTGCAGCCAACACAGCAAAGAGTGGTCTGTTACCACTTTAAAGAGCATTTCGTGGACATACACCCAAAACTGCTTGCATGCGTAAATGACTGCAAGGCATTCATGCTCAAATATGGTGTAGTTCCTCTTAGCGGCTGAGAGTGTCCAGCTCACATACGCCACTGGATGTTCATCCCCAAGTTCGTCTACTTGGATCAGTATGGCGCAAATCGCCATCAACAAAGCATCAGTTTGAATAATAAACTCCTAATCAAAATTCAGATATTTCAGAATTGGTGAAACAATCAAATAGCGGCATAACTAATTGAAGGAGTTCTGGGCCTCTTCATTCCATACAAATCCTTTTTTTAGATCCTTTATAAAATGGAATAATGGCTCAACTATTTGGGTGAAGTCCTGAATAAAGCTTCTATAATATCTCACCATCCCAAGGAACACTTGGATGTCTCGGACATCTTTGGTACAGCCATATGTTCTATAGCTGCTATCCTCTGGGATTGTGGCTGCAATCCACTTGAGTTGATTATGAATCCCAGATATTCCAATTCTTTCTTAAAGAAGTGGCACTTCCTTGGCTTGATCTTCAAGTTAACCGCGGACAGTCACTTGAATACTTCTTCCAAGTGGTGTTGGTGATCAGTAAACATCTTATTGAACACGTTTATATAATACAGGTATTCCAGGATGCAAGACAACTTCAATTCGCTTAATATTGCATCCATGGCCCTCTAAAATGTTTCAGGCGCATTGCATAGACCCTGGGTCACCCTCGTCAGTTGGTATAGCCCCTGCGCGGTAATAATTATGCATTTTTCCTGGTCTTCCTTTGGCAAGTCGATCTGCCAATATCCCAAGATCAGATCCATTATGGAGAAATACTTCGCTTCTCCTAAACGATCTAGCACATTATCAAACCTTGGTAGGGGATACAAATCCTTCTTTATAATTTCATTCAGCCTTTGGTAGTCAATCACCACCCGGTTGG
Organism: Massospora cicadina; assembly: GCA_022478985.1. Lineage (NCBI taxonomy): Eukaryota > Fungi > Entomophthoromycota > Entomophthoromycetes > Entomophthorales > Entomophthoraceae > Massospora > Massospora cicadina. The sequence continues at coordinate 86,061 of JAKSZP010007945.1, forward strand.
ATACATCCTTCTTCTTCATGATCAAAATTGGACTTGCCCAGGGACTTGAAGAAGGAACTAGAAGCACATGCTTCACTAGTTTGCTGATTTCATCCTCCACTACTGCTTCAGCGGCTTTCAATCATCAGATTGGTTTCATTCTGATTGGCAAATTTTCCTGGTGTTAACCTCGTGGATCACGTCTTGTGAGCATCCTAAATCATGGTCATCCTGAGCGAACACTTCCTGATACTTTTAGAATTGTTTGAGCACCTCCTCTTGCTGGCCTTCTGACAGATCAGCGAGCTGCCCTCAATAAACCAATAGGTTGATACTTTTGGCTACCCCAGCTGGTAATCCCATTTCGGCAAGAGTCCCAAAATTTTGGAATCTCCTCAATTCTGCCATTGGGATCAGATGAACAAACATGATGATCTGATTCCTCTTGATCTTCAGCAGTTTTTACTAAAATTCTCCAGGAGATCTTGAATTTCTGCATGGCCTGGCATTATTATCCCAGGGGCCACCCATGGCTCCACTCTGGACTTCTTCCAGGTGCTTCCAACCTCCCCATACAACAGCTTAGGAATCTCCAATGTCAACCCTGTGTCAACTATCATCTGCGATCTGGCTGATATGGTCCTCTCATTTTTGATCCTTAGTGGAATTCCCCAGTTCTCTAGGATTTCTGCCAGAATTTTGTCACTTTCTACCAACTACTTGGTATCAAATTGGGACAATGCCATTATTGAATATTAGATTGATGAAGTTGTTTCTCCAATTTAACGAAGCTTTACCATCCTTCTAATATATCAATGATAACGTCTGACCCAATATGGTTAACATATTATCCTCAAAGTTACAACTAACTCCGTATTTTCATAGAAATTCCATTCCAATCAGAATATCATAATTTTGGTTCACCAATATTATTGCTGGCACAGATACCACCAATGACCCAAATCATAGTGACAACGCACTATAAGCTCCACAGGAGACAGTGGTGTTCAGCCCAGCTGTCCTGTATTCTTTCTTGTGTTCTAAGTCCAGAGAGATCTTCATCTTTTTTACCAGCTTGCTCAAGACAAAATTGATGGGCACTCTGCTGTCGACAATCACCCTCACCCTCACTCAATTCACTTGTATGTCTATATACTTACACTCAGAGTATTGTAATATAGTTTTTACTGAGTGAATAGCGGCGTTATTATCTAAACTTAGGGTGTGAATAATTTGCGATAATAAATCAGGAAATGATTCCTTTATCACGCTGAGGGGGATTGACAGATTAGCCTCATCTAAACGGCCATCAGATAATTCCTCAGGATTCTCAGCAGTTCAAATCTTGTCTGCCAGTTGTTGGGCGTACGGCCAGGAAACTTCCTTGATTATCTCGGGGTTGATTCTCTTCACCTCAGCTCTGGTCACGGCATTTACATCCATATTGACCACTTGATACAGCTGATCCTTCTCATCATCTACGAACAGATCACTGATATCAATTTCTCAATTTATAATGTTGGGAGTAACAGGCTTCTCCACAGCTCTAAACTGTTCCCCATCTAGGCCGCAGGCCTTTTCCTGAATCCTTGGTGGCTGCTGACTCTTTAGCCTGGACCACTTTGATCTGATCCTTTTGCTTTTTACAGTGCATGGTGAAATGTCCTTCGCCGCCACACTGATAGCAGAACTTTTCCTTCTTGTTTAACCATCTGAATTCTTCAGGCTTATTCCCTGGCACAGTTCAGTTGGTTGTCTCTTTAGCTCCTTTGTTTCCCTTTGTGGGATTCAGATTTCATACCATATTGGATTTGGAGCTTCTATTTGGGGCGTCAAATGTCATTCCCAAAATCTCCAAGTTATCTACCTTTTGCGAGGTAGTTATTCCCATTGTGAACATAGAAGACATCATGCAATGAAAATTATGATAGGGATGAAGGGCCGCTTGCAAGGCGATTTTATCACAAAAGTCATCCAAAACTTTCGTTCTAGCCAGGATCTGTGACTCCTGGTAGAATTTGATCCACGAAGCTAGCTAGAGACTCATCTTTATGGAACTGGATTCCCATAAATTCCTGCTTGCGTTTTGACATGCATGTCAGACTCCTGAACTCTTTTATGATAGCCGCCTTTGACTCAGCATATGACCAGATGTCCCCCTCCAGGTGAGGTAACATTAAGTTTTGACAATCAGTGTCTAGCCAATTTATGGCTGTCAACGCCTTTTGATGATCCCCATAGCCATCCATGGTCATGTAAAATAATCAGAAAAATGCTGGGGCGTTATCCCAATGGAATGTTGGCAATTTTGGCGTTGCCCTAAATTCCTCCGAGTTATTTATGGCCAATTCTCTCAGTTCAGCTACTTGGCTAACTTGAGGAGTGACTTTGAGCGTCATCTCTGAAATGGCAGAAAAAGTGGGTGTCATGTTTCTTGGGGATTTGACTTCCCAAGTATCATGCAAGGACTTCTTTCTTTGGCATCGCTTGCCATATCAGGCTCACAAGCACATCTGTGAGCTTTAAGTTCCTCCACTTGTTTGATTAATCTTTCTATATCTGCACCAAAATTTCCTAAAATGACGTGATCCACTTCTTGCTCCGTTTTCAGGTATAAGACCTCTCAAACGAGGTCCCCTTCTTTCTTCTTCAACGAAGTTACTTTCCCAAGTAACTCGTTCCCAAAGCTTGCTACACTCTCTATTCCTTCCTCCACCTTGGCGACTCATTCTTCCAAGGCTGCAAACTCCTGATGGTTTGCTGATTTTAGAGAATTTTGGCTTACAGTGGCCAACTCAGTTCACAGTTTGTATAGCTCATCTTTATACGACATTCTTATTACTTCTGTAGCTCAACCACCCCTGTAGTGAGCACCAACTTATAAAAATTTACTCTGGTGGTTATTATTGGCAAGCAACCTAGTAACCTTTTCATGGCACAAGTTTGGTTCCCTTATGCACTTTGTCGCGTTGTATAGTATAATGAATTATTAATTAATAATATTATGGTGACTATTTTCCGTAGTTGAGTATGAGTTATATTTTTTAATCCTCAGCCAGTATTCCTGATTATTTACTCGTGATGTTCTACTTGTAGGGATTCGTTCTCTTGATCTTGTCCACCAATTTCTTCTCTGAGGTACCCTAGTGACAGTCTCTTTGGTCTAACACACAGTCAGCATCTATCCCCAATTGTGGATTCTTCTTCTCTAGATCCCCACTCAGATCTTTACTCTTCTTTCTGAGAGTCTTCCAATTATTGCCTACAGCCATAATATCCTTGAGACAGAACAGCATAGTGGAAGCTGATGATAGTTTAACTATAAACTAAAAGAATAACTTAGAATTAAATAACTCTTATTATTTAACTCTAACTATTACTGTTTTTTATTATAGTAAATCTTAGGGAATATATATAGTAGGGAATTTGGCTGTCTAACCCTCAGTTGACACCTCTTCAATGAAATGGCAGCTGTTGCTATTGTTTCACCCATCCTCGTCTCAGCAGCGATGGTCTTCCCCATCCTGGCTAGGATTTCATCATTGAACATCCTTAAGACCTAAAACGGAAAGAGTCAGAAAATGTGTCCCTAACGTTTTCCTCTCAATCCAAGCAAACCAACCATATTTGGCTTGCGACCTGCTTAGGTAATGGGACTTATTACCCATCTAGGCAGGTCACTCACCAACCCATCGATTCACTAGTTGCAGGCGGCATCACTCGCCTTGCAACTTGTTATTCAGCCCAATCAGTCAGTGATGAAACCTGACCAATCCCAATTGGTATACCTGATAGTTAATCACTATCAGATGCCCCTGTTTCGTCAGCAACTCCATCCAATGAGATCTTAAGTATTCATCCGGATCAATCCCTGATGGATACAACCAGGCGAATATTTAAAAATCCCCCAACGTAGTTACTCTAAAACTTGGGCTAACTGATTTCTGATTCACTTCGCCTTAGGGAAATTCCCCTAGCGATACCAGGTAATCTAGCAGGCTGGGCATATGGGCAAAAATCCCAACAGCATGGCTGCTTGATCGGGATATTATCAGCATTAAGCATCATGAGATTTCCCTCTTTGTATGCAGGACCCACCCATCTCAAACCATCTATGTTCTAATTATAAATCTTCATGGTAGCCAAAAATTTAAAATTTGACCCCCTGTTGTACTTTCTTAATAGATTTGGCGAAATCCACTACTGCTTCTAACTTAAACCCACTATTGTGTTCTATTTAAAAAGAGGAGCTAAGCCCACTGTTGGTGAAGAAGAGAGGACACCCAATTGAAGCATACTTGGCGTCGTTATAACTAAATTGGGTCAGGGGAAGATGAGAAGCCCAATCTATAGTTGGCTGCAGTGTAACGCCGCAAGAACTGTTATAAGCATTGGTTCACCTATTATGTTCGCCCATCTGATATGGGGTGGAAGGCAGTAGAATGTCCTGGACAAATCTAAAGATTTTTTAACTCCTATCATAATAGTGATGCGAATTGTGGTCCAGAGTCTTTAATTTCCTGAGGAACCGCATGGGCGGAAAACACATAAGAAATTTTTGGCCATTTGAGCCGCCGTTGCTGTGGTGTTACATGGAATAAAATAGGCGAAATTTGTAAACTGGTCCACCACTACCACAATAGTGTCATATCATTCAGAAAAAGATAGCTCCACAATAAAATCAACTGAGAGGAAAGTCCAGGGTACCACTCCTTTTTTGACTGGTAAAACAACCTGATGAGAGGCTGACAATTTGGTTTTACCCTGTTGCTGACCTGCCACTCCTTTGATTTTTTGCAAACTGTGCTGACAATCACTTACAGTTATACGTATAGCAGACAATCTTCAGGGTTTTTGCCTTCCCACGGTGCCCTATGGTTATACCATCGTAGGTTTTTTTTATTATTTCCAGTCCAAGTGGTCATGTGAGAACCCAAAAGCGTCACTGGAACCATACCATATCTTCCTTTACATGGTACCCTTGGTTATATCCTTCTGAATTAACTTGATTTATTGAGAATTAAGGTGTATTCCACTGATAAGGATTTAGAAAGGATGACCTTTCTAAACATACCATACCCCTCTAGATTCTCCAGTGAAGCAAGAACAGGAGTTCACGCCACAGTGGAGGGTTTCTTAGATGCAGTCTTACCTTTAGGATACACCAGGTGGATGTTATACAACTCCACTTCCTTGGGATTAAGATCTAAAACATTGTTTTAAATCAACATGTCATCCAACCAATTCTTCTTGCCTTTTGTAAACTCATAAGACTCACAAATTGGACAAGGTTCTCATGCCAACAGGCTTGCCATGGGGTCAGGGCATGAGGGGCCTGGTATTACAATAAGGCGCGATGATCAGTATAAATGCAGAATGTCCAGGAAAGGCCATGTAGATTATGGCGCCAATAGGTCAGCGCTTCCACTACTTCCAATAGTACTTTGTCATAAACAACATAATTTAGCTCAGGTAAGAACATTTTGGGAAAAATAACACACATGATGCCCAACTCCATCTTTATCTACTTGCAACAGAGCATCAGCAATATCAAAATTGGAAGTGTCACTATCCATCATAAACTACATAGCAGGGTCCACGTGATCAAGAACTGACGTAAAAAACAAGGCGCAAAAAAATTCCTGGAAGGCATCATACAGTGTGGAGGATCACTGAAGAATCTTTTCCCCACTGACATTATACAAAGGTACCGCTACTTCTGAAAGACTTGGCGTGAGCTTCTTAAGAAAAATACGAGTCCCAAAAAGCTTCTCAAATCTTTAACTAAGGCTGTTGTGAGCCAATCACAAATTGCCTTCTTCTTGTCTGGAGTGATCATGTGACCTTTGTCAAAAGCGAGGTCGCCTAAGAAGGCGACCTAGGACTTAAAATTACACATTTTATGATCTTTAGTTTCAGGTTTGCTGCATTCAAATGCTCAACCACTTGCCACAGGTAGATCTCATGGGATGCTTAATTGGGAGAACCCCAAGATGCCATCAATATAGTCCATGGCACATACACTTAACAACTCTCCTAATACCACACCAATATGACGTTGGAAAATGGCAGTTAGATGCTAAGGCCAAAAGCATGGCCCAGATTTAAAAATTTCATTCCTGGTATGGAACGCAGTAAGACACTCTTCCATTTTTTTGCGCGGATCTGGTCAAAGGCGTTAAAGTAATCCATATTGGAGAAAACTCTATCTTTCTCCACATAAAGGGAAAATTGTGCATCTACAGAGATGCAGACTGGATATGATTACATTATTTAAGTTACCATAATCTACACAAGGGTGCAGAGTACCATCTGCTTTTTCCAAAGATAGAAATGGTGAGCATATTGGAGAGATACGCTGGAAAATGGACCCTTTGGCAAGTTGTTCTGTAACCCAACCCTCCAAAGCAGCTTCATCTCTTAAATGCAAAGGAACGATGGGGGAGGAAATGTGAACCATGTCAATTATGAGTTTAAGATCAATCAAACTCTGAATGATCAGGTAAGAAATTTGCCAAAGCCGCATTAAAAGACTCTAATTCCTCCTAAAATGAAGTAGGGGAGCTTCTGAAGTGGGCTGCAACAAGTGAGCAACACTAAGCTTGAGTACATTGCTTCTTTGCAGCAAATTCCTTAAGTGTTGATTTCTTAGAAAGGGACCACTAATTTCTGCTCACTCTTCAAGGATAAAGTCAAGGTATTAGCCTTAAGGTTGGTTCTAATATCTAACTTACGCCACCACTCTACCCCAATATAATGGAGTTCAGCAAGTTTTTAACTGCCAAGAAGCGGTCAGCTAGTTAATATCTACCAGCTTGATAATCAACCAACACCTAAACTTTTATGGTTGGATTACCCTGGGATGCGCCTGCCCTAACCATACCACCAGGTAAGTAAGTTAACTCAAGGTAGTCAAAGAGGTCTTGATCAATAAAATTCTCAGGGGCACCGGATACCCCTAGATAGTTGTTATAGGTTACCTTGAGGGGTAGAAAGAGTATCAGAAAGCAGAAAATACCCAAAACAATTCTCCTTAGTAAATGATAGAGGTAATAGAGCACTACTAGGATCTGCATCAGGCATAATGATGCCACCAGGATGTGTCTTTCAAAACAATTACTGGAGAGGGATAGAAAAGTCATCTTTGTTACTGAGGGCACATACCCACAGTATTCTCTTTAGTGGCATACTTGCTGAAATATTGTAAATAATCCCTTTTCAAACTCCTAAGTTTGGAGAATCTAATTTAGAGGTCATGCGAGGGTTCTCAGGGTGATGTAATAAATGAAAGTTGGTTCCGCTTTAGACCCACAAGATCATATGAAAGGCTCATTTGTTTTTTGAAATTACCATTAAAAAGGTGTTTTGGGATCCGAGGCAAAATACCCAATCTGATAACTGGCTGGACCTCACTATCCAGTGGCATAAAGGCGAGACCCCCTACAGTGAGGGTGCGCCTAGATCCACAAAAAAGAGTCTTGGAGCAGAAATCTATCCAATGTCTAATACATTTCAGGATCAGGTCTAAACTCATGATGACCCTCAAGTTCCACTGAGAGTGAGGTAGTGTCAGTTCAAGGCCTTTCCACATTTAAAGAAGAAACAGTGTGTCAATAGCCATATGTATTAGGGGCCTCTGAAGGTGAAACAAACGCTGGTAAACTAACTGATTTTTTAGTTAAAAAATTGAGGCTAGACCCCTACTAACCCTCAAGATCCTCCAAAGCTGAAGGTAGGAAGGAAAAGATTTTGCCACTTCCAAAAGAGTGCTTGAGTTTTCCTAAGCTAGTATTTATAGGGGTCATCGCAGGTGAAACACTTATGGCCAAGTTACCTTTCTTTTTTCTGGTGGGGCAGGGAAATCACCCCAAAGAGCTTCAACTAGATGATTGAAGTTGGAAGAGAGAGCCCAACACATCTGAGCGGTTCTTTTAGAAGTATCTAAAGTTGAATAAAACTAAACTACGTTTTAACTATGTCAGATAAAATTAGAATTTTCCCAATTGCAGAATTCATTAAATATAACTCAAAAAGGCATCCCGCCTGACACAGAGAAGAGCTTGCAGAAGGTTTGGAAGGAAGACACATCAGAATGACGTGCTTCCAGATGGCTTTTCAAATTTTCCCTGGATTTACATAAAAGCAGCTGAGCTCAGAATACCATAATGGCCAATTGGCTGCAATAGGGATAGTTGATATAGAAAATTAATGCCATAAAGGGCGGATAAGAGCCGTTTAAATTCTTATTAATATAAGCTTTTAGAGCAATGGAAGCTAGTTCCAGTTGTTTATCAGATTTAAACTTCTGGAGTAGGTCCTGGAATTTTAACAATAGGATCCTGAAATTTCTGAAACTACCAGGTACAAGCAGGAAGGGTAGGTACAACCAGATGGCCTTAGCAATAATAACGCTGAGCTGTACTAAAAGTAAACCAAATGAAAATGCTGTGATGAGAAGCATAGAGACAGTGAAAACAGCCAATTCATTCAATTAACGCTCAGAGAGACCTACTTGGAATTTATCATGCAAGTATAGTATAAGGAATTGTCAACTAATGTCAAGAGAGTATTTATAACTCTCTCATTCCCTGAGATGTGATGGGGAATGTACAACCACACAAACAGGGAACAACCTGCTAACAACAGAGGGAAAAGGCTTTGAAAAGGGTGTCAATATCCAGATAACTCAAAAAAGGGTATGAAAATATTACAACTGGCAGATATACTAAAAATGCAAGGCTTTGGTCAGACGTGAGGGAGAAGTCCATCATCAAGTGCATATCAGAGTCTAGGTTCTCAGGTGCTTTGATCCAGAGGGTTCCAGGCTCACCCTAAGGGGAATTAGGATCCGTATATAATAAAAGAAGAATGAAGTGACCTATATTATTTGAGACCTCTTCAAGGTAAGTCTTCAAAGAGGTCAAAACAAGTGTTTATTTAGTAAGAAACCAATGAGGTTACTATTATAACAAGTCTACTAATGATGAGTTTGAACTCAGCTTAATTTAAAGGATATTTGGGGACCATTTTCCATATGGCGAGGCAATGCTCCCAATCCAACCAATAACAGTAACTTAACATCCATTACTTTGCTATAGCTTGAGTAGGCTTAAACTTGAGTGATTGATGGAAATTAAATTTTTCTGGATTTGTCTATATTGAAAATTGAAAGGGACCCAAAGCCCCGTTCTCCAAACAAACATAATTGCCCATTGTAATCAACAAAGTAGCTGGTACATTTCAAAGCCATAATCTAGTGCTCATCCGCCCATCATGCGCACACCTAGAACCAACCTGGGGATAGTTGCCCTTATCCAGAGTTGTTCTAGGGTGTTCTTCAGGTCAGGCAGGCCAACTGACTTATTACCTTTGCCTTACTCTGCTCAGTCTTATTGCTACAGTCCATCCCACACAATCATGTCATTAATCATGACATCCTCTCCCACTCTTAGGGGTTTCCCCCATGAGACCTTTGGATGCCCTCAATTCTAGCCTTTTGATTGTTTATAGGAGCTTTTTGTATTTGTATGAATAAGTTTGCTCCTCATTTAACCCCTAGGACGTCTCTCATTAGAGTCAATGTGTTGACTGAGCCTTTAGCATTCCGTGTTTTCTACTATGCATTTACACCCTTTCTAGAGGGACATTATTTTAATTGGCTACCACCCTAACATAATACACCAGCCACAACCTTTAACGTTTTCCCCTCCATTATGGAATTTTCAAGGCTACTGATTCTTTACTATCCATAAATTCAGTCATTTTTGAACCCTGTTTATGTCTTATATGATGTTAAGGAATAGACCAAAAGCTAAAACGATGTTTTGATGCTTACCCAGAAAGATATAGCAGCAGATAAACATAAGAACAAGTTTCATATTAACTAATTACAACATGACTACTTCTTATTTTGACCCCTCCACTATACAAACTTTGCAATCCACGTTATTAAATACTCTGCTAATGTTCCAGGCTAACAATATAAAAATTGTTGATCCTTGATATTTTTCCATCACTTGCTAACTTTCATTACAAATGCGCATCAACAACTACCAAAATTGCATACTGCACTAGGCATTATATTGGGACTTATATAATTGACAGATGGCAATTTAATGCCCACCTCAATATGAGACGAATGCAATTTAATTCCCCCATATTTATGTGACAAATGGCAATAAATGCCACACATTCTCTATCAGTCCCTCGCTTACATCTTGCAATTCAGATGAGTTCTCAAGGGGGTTCTTTTGTAGCATCAGGTTTAATAGTGGTAGGCTGACCAAACTCTAGATTTAATCACCCATGGATGCCTATAACCTGGGAATATTTAGCTTAGTTCTAAATGTCCAGGATCAAGTCAAATGTAATTAAGGAAAAGTATCTATATCAATGTATTTATTGAAATAAAAGCCAACTCTATATATGGTGGCCAATACTTAAGGAATGTAACAAGATGCATAAGCAATGATGGCATTCGAATATAAGTGTGGGGTACCTCCTAAACTTGAATTGACCAAATAAAGTGGTATTAGAGGCAAATTCTGGGTTGAGTTCTAGGCAACATAATTATGACTAATTCTTAATATCAATAGCGCTAGTGAGGCAATATATTAATTTGTGCTAATTGAACAGACTTTTTAGTGAAGCGGAAAGTGTTATATATTGATATCAATCAGAAAACTAAAGTGGTATCAGCTTTACCAACCTGGCATGTAATTTATTGTGATTATTTTTTGTTAAATTTATCATGTTAACTAATTAATGGTTTCAAGTTATTTAATCTGTCTTCACCATTCGCTTGGCATCCATTCCTATGCTTAAGTCTTAATAACTTTATATAGTTATATCATCCATAATAGTCCATCATGGATTAACAGTTTCAACTTAAGTTATCCATCTTTGCTGTTCACTTGGCGTCTCATTCGCATTAATTATATCTTTAAAAACCTTAAAAAGCTCCATCCAAACTAGTCCATTTTCACCATTCACTTTTATCACATTCTCTTTGGCTAAATCTAAAAAAAACTTTGATGGCTTTGTCAAATTTATTACATTACTGTCATTCATGAGGTGACTCATTAGTAGCTTAAAATTTACATCATATAAGGCAATACTGTCCTGCCAGTGACATTGTGGCGTTACTTACATTATATCCATAATCTTATAAACATAATAAATGACTAAACACTAGCAGTTAGTTCTAAGCATAACCCAAGCCAAAGCTGACCTTGGTGAGGAGAAATTCCAACATCATCCCACTTTAAGTACTCACTATCAGCTCCCACTTATGAAGATCAAATGTACTTTCTGTTATATATTACCTTCCATAAAAGGTCACAAGAGGTCACTGTGCAGGCTCTTCTGGACATGGGGCAGCCAGAAACTTCATGGACTTTAAATTTGCATAATCCTTGAAAGTGAAACTGTAAGTCCTCTCCAATGCTGGGTGCATCCTATTCTCTAAAGAAATGCCATATCATATGGAGTCCATTACAATTCTTTATCCATTATTTCTCCTTCTACAACTGCTTCTCCCAAATGCAGGAAATGCTATAACCTGTAATTATTAATGTGAGTTGGTTGCATCACCAACAGGTGGACATTGTTTGAAACTAATTTCCATCTCTTTTGTTAGTAGCAGGATAAGTGGGGAGTTCAGTAATCAGCTCCTTACCACCTGAGGCCTCCTTGAGCTTAAAATTAGCTTCCACTCCTATCTCCAAGGGCCTTCCACTGGACATCCCTTCCTTCCTCACACCGTACAAAGATTTTCTTAGGATAAGCTTGGCTACCAAGCTCACATCCTACTCAGAGTATGACCTGGCATTTAAATTGGTGGTACACCTAGTCAAAACAAACTTCCCCTTGTATCCATACACTGAGAAGGAGGAAAAGGCCTTGAGGATATGAAAGGATGATATGTTGAAAAAAGGCTAGATCATAAAGAAGTACACTCCCATCGTCTCACTTGTCATTTTTGCCCAAAAGTAAGATGGATATATGCACCCTGGTGTTGATTATGTACACCTGAACAACATCACGATTACAGACCCCTATTTCCTGTTTCTGGAACAATCCATTGTTCAAGTAATCGCAAAATCTCAAGTGTCCTTAAGCTCAACTTGTTTAATGCCTTCAACCAAATAAGGGTCAAAGAAGGGATGGAGTGGTTAACAGCTATGTGCACTAAGTGAGGTGATTTACAGTACAGAGTGATGAATCCAGTTTAAAGAACGCACAAGCAACTTTCCAACGATTGATTGACAATGTCATGGGTGACCTCTAGTTCAAATGAGCCATCTCTTATAATGATGACATCTTTATGTATTCTACTACCCCTAAGCAACACACAAAAGTTCTGGAAGCGGTAATGAATTTTTTCCAACGATCTGTGATCTTTGTGAAGCCTTCAAAGTGCAATTTCTTCCACAAGGAGGTGACTATTGAGGAATGTGGTTTTAAAGGATGGATATGCTGTTCTCTCATGTAAGGTGGAGGTCACCCAGTAATGGCGTACTATATTTCCTCAAAACATCTTAAAAGCTTTCATGTAATGTTGATCTTCAGGAAATTTCATTTGGTTCTTTCTCAGTTGGCAGTATCACTGTAAGTCATGGGAGAAACCCCAGCGTCTAAAAAAATTCCGGTTCATACCAAGAAGGGGAAGAAGCCAGTGGCCGTCCCTCTTGTCACCATGGGCGATTTAGCCCATATGTTAGATAAGAGGTGGGTGACGGCATACCTCTTGAAAGCCGCTTCTCCTCTATGCCAACCAACCACGAGTTGATCCAGAAAATTTGGGTCTGTGTTGGAAAGTGGCGGTGGTCAGGGTCCATTGCCAGCAGAGGGGTTGCAGCGATTCTCCACTGCAAGGGAATGTCTCCACTAGCTTGAGTTCCACTGATGAACTAATATAAATCCAGCAAAAATATATTGGTAAAGTCAGTTTTGGGGTCAAAAATCCCCAAGTGCCATAATCCTCCGCCGCCAGCAATTATAAGCCCATCTGTGAGGGTACAGGTGTAATAAGCCCTTCTCTACTTAATGGGACCACCCATATGTTGCCTGACCATGGATGTTGGGAAACCTCTTAAAGTGGCCATCTTAACATAAGATCAAAAATCAATACTTCCTACAACTGAGAATGCTTATCATTTCCCAAAATGTTGATTTAATTTTAGGAAGGTTTGTTAAGATTTGATCAACAAATCAAATCAAAAAATTTCAACTTTAATTAGTCATAACTAAAAAAGACCTTTCTTTTGAGGCATATCAATCAACTCAAGCTATATTAAATTCTTTCCCTATAAATTTATCATGTTTTTATTTTAATAAATTATGCCTTATGCCTTATTTCTTATTCTTATCATGAACCAATTTAATATTTGACTTGTAAACACAAATCATTTTTAATTAATGATGAGAAATTTAACTCTGAGATTTCACTAGAACCACCTAACTACTATTTTTATAGCCCTTGAAGCACCTGATTAATTCATTTTCCAGAAAAAATTACAATACTGGTGCTTTCTGACAGGTTTGCTTCTGAGGATGCATGGTGAAACCATACTTTCACAAATTATAAATAATTCTAGCAGAAATAGTCCCTCATCAGAGTAATTATTGAGTATCACACAATGGATACATTTGGACTGACAGGAGATACCCTCAGCCAATACTAATGAACTTTAGTTCTAAATTTTAAAATTAAATTTATTGTGGGGAAGGCTGACTATGGGATGGACACTTCCAAATATGACTCAGAAGAGACCAAACTTAGTACCAGGGGAGGCAACCCAGAGAAGAGATGCTATCTCTTGTTGCCAGCGGGAACGCCACTTATGGGGAGGAGGAGGAAACGTGTTAAGGGGCCATAGCCACAATTGAGCACATGTGGAGGAAGGGGTCTGATTTGATGAACCAGACTGGGAACCAGGAAGAGACCAGCTGTCGGTGACGCGGTGGGAGATATCCAAACATCCATGCTTAAGAGTGGTCCACCAAATGGGACTGGAATCTGTGTACCGCTTCTGGGAGGGTGGGGGTGGAGCCTGCGATGGCATCTAAGACAATCGTGTGGATGGTCCACATGGCGATTGCAACCACCAAAGCACAAAGGGAGGGCAGAAGGGGGGAGGCCATTGATAGAGCGAACATATCTCTTGACAGACTGAAGGGATGCGTTTGATCCTGGACCAGAAGACGTTGAACTTCGCGCTATATCACTTTAGAGGTAGGGCACTTCTCCAGGCGGTGAAACAGCGTTCCATACTGGCCACACATGACACAGGATGAGTGTAAAGCGTTAGAGCTCTCAGCTGTACGATACACCCGCCTCAGGCAGCGCCACACATGGGAGCGGACTTGAGGTTGCAACAGAGGATGGTGTACATATTTCCAGATATTTTTCTGGGTCTCAATGGAGTAAGGGATGTCCATCATGTCCAGGTAGTCCACCCTGGATAGGACATGGGGTCAAATGGGGATCACGCCATCATTGATGGGTAGCCCCTGTACCTCTTGTGTGAACTGAGGAGAGGGGCGGCCTCTTTAGGTTGATATCCGCTAATACAAATTCTCCACTCAGCGCTCCGCATGGAGAGGAGGATTCGTTTGTAGTGGGTTTTAGTCCCGTGAGGACCTGTGGTTGATGTATGTGAAGCGAGTTATTTCATCAGGGAGTGGGGGTTCGATGGATTGTTGAGGCTCAAGGCGCGGGAGAAGTTGGAGCGGGCTATGCGGGACCAGTTTTGGGAGGGGAGTGTAGGGTTGGTGACGGCCGCAATCCAGGTACCCAGGATCTTGGTGGCATGGGCTTTGAAGTCAAGCAGGCCCATGCCACCATGATGTTGAGGGCCAAACATGACCTCTAGCCACACTGGTGGAAGGTGGCCTGACCAAAGCCATCCTTGCAGCAAGGCGTACAAGGATTTGTAGAAGCTTGAGGAGAAGAGGATGTCATGGGCTCCAAACTAGACTTTGGAGAGGAGCATGGAGTTGGCTAAAACAATCCTGCCAGTAAGGGAAGTAGGGTGGGCTCTGAGAGAGGCGATTCGCTTCATCACGTTATCCAGATTATGGCACTCCATTACTGCTGACGCGTATCCGCCTGCCTCCATCCACACGCCCAGATGGCGTACTGGTCCTATGGTAGGACGTGGCATGAAGGGGAGCACCAGTGGGGCGGTGTGTTTCGAATTAGTAGGGCGAGGATGTGGGCGAGCAGATGGGCTGGGTTGGGAACTAATTGATGGGGTCCAGCAGTTCTGAAACTGACCAAGGAGGATGATTTTAGTTTTGGAAGCGTTCAGTGCCGCATTGCTTACCCAGGAATACTCCTGGATGAGAGCTTCAAGCGCACGTGCATCTTGATTATTAGACACCCCCACCACACAATCATCTGCGAATGCCATTATCTTGACTGGGGCTTGGCCTGCCACGTGGACCCCAGTGAGTTGGGCATTCACATTTCGCAGTAGTGGGTCAAGGCTGAAGTTGTATAAGAGTGGGCTGAGGGGGTCCCCTTGTCGCAAGCCCCTTTGAGGGCGGACTACTTCCGTTAGGAAGCCAGGGCCACGCACTGCCATTGTTGCAGATTCTGTGAGCAGCATTACCCAGTTGATGAAGCGAGGGGGTAGGCGGAATTGATGGAGGCAGGCCCTGAGGTATTCCCAGTTTACTCTATCATAGGCCTTTTGTTGGTCCCAGAATACAAGCGCCCCAGAGGCTGTGGACTGACATACATTAGCCACAGAGTGTAGGTTATCCCAAATCGACCTTCTGGGGATGAAACCGAATTGTTCTGGGGAGATGGTGGCAGATGCTACAGTCCCTAAACGGTTAGCCATGATTTTTGTTAAAATTTTGGTGTCTGTGTTTGTTAGAGAAATGGGGCGCCAGTTGGCTAAGTCTAGCTTATCCCCTTTCTTGTGGAGTGTGACAGTGAAGGCCTCATGTCCTCCTGGTAGAAGGCGCTTTTCCATCAGGCTTTGGTTAAGTGAGGCGAGCAGCAATGGGGATATATATTTGAAATATTTTTTGTAGAACTCATATTGAATGCCATCTGGGCCTGGGCATTTTTGGTTTGGTGCACCGCGAATGGCTGTCCATAATTTGTTTGGAGTAATCAAATTCATTATTTCTGGGTATCAGAAAATGGAGCAGATGTGGGCTCAGTCGAGAAATTCTGCCACTTCAGCCAGCTGAATTGGGTTGGAGTGGTACAACTCGTAGTAATACTGTTGCATTTCGATTACCACTTTGGCTGGTGTATCCACAATGAAATTATCCGACCTTCACACCTGTGTGCAGGCCACGCTCTGGCGTGGTGCAAAATTTTTTTCAAAGAAATGTGCGGTGCACTTGTCACCTTTTGTGATGCGTGTGGCCCTGTACTGAACACAAACCTGATGTTTGTGTTGTCTTTCGAGTGCGTTGAGGTGAGCAGCTGCCTCCGCCCACTTCCATCCCCATGCAGAGCTGTATCCTGTAAATGGGATGTTGGACTCTAAGTGTGCCAATTCTGCCAGAGCGCGTGAGATAACCGCTGATGTGGCTCATGAGCGTCTGGAGGAGAGATGGCGAGAGTGGCGGATGGTGTCTTCTTTGAAAGTTGCCCATGTGGAAATGGGGTCCGCGCAAAACGGTGCAACAAACTTTCGTGCCATAGTTGCCTTTTCTACCCACATGGAAAATCCTGGCAACCTGAGCTCGGTGGGGGCGATTTGTACCAATGTGGGGCCTTAGCAGCTGTGACAGGTAGGTGATAGGTTAGCAAGACCAGTCGATGGTTGGAGAATTCCAATTTTGTTGTCTTGAAGTGGGAGATGTGGGGTTGGAATTTTGCCAGCATTAGAATAATGTCGATGCAGGTCATGTACCTTAATTGGCTGTTGTAATGTGGGGCCATGTCATGTTTTTGAGCAGCGGGGCATGCCATGGCAGCGCATCCATTAACCTGAGGGTGGCCTTTAGAACGCGTAGTTCTACGTGACCCTGGGGGGCGTGGGGTGAGGAAGGCCACCAGTCTGTTAGTGTTTATCCAACAGTCTATGTTGCCAACTATGAAGGAGTCTGGGGGTAGTGGGAGGGATTTGACCAATGTGAGAAATTCCTGACGCTCACGTGCACCATTTGGGGCATAGATGTTGATGATTGCGTGTGCTATGTCAGCCCATGAGAAGGTGTTACCAAGCACTTGGCCATTTAGGAATGTTTCTGAGGATAAAAATTTGAAAAATTATTTTTCCAAATTAGCTCCCCACAGTGCATCGACCAAAAGGATAGGGATGGGAGGAGCATTGTTTTCCTAGCTTCCTCGGAACCTCATGGACAGTGGGACTCCTGGATGGCCAGGATATCCACGGGTAAATTGTGTTGTAAAAAACTCAGTTTCCTAGTCCAGGATGGGGAGGCCTTGAGTCTGGCGATATTCAGCATCCCTATGGTGAAGGTTTCCCCCATCACACCTTAGGTGCGATGGGGTGGGCACCTGGGACCACCATCCTCTTCTAGATCCCCGCGGGCCTTCACAGCAGTGCAGGTGTTAGCAGCAACGCTATTGGAGTTTTTGTTGATTTTTGCAGAAAGAGTCGCATTGGCTTTAGCCTTCACTTTTTGTTTTCCTGATGTCAGATGAATTTTTTGCAGTGCGGGTGAGTTTGGTGCACCATTGAGCGGGTCAAAAAAATTTTTTCAGCTGGGTTGGGTCCCAAGTCAGTTTCAATCAGAGCTTGGGTGCAACGATTGGATGAGATCAAATCTCCCATTGGATCCTCAGGATTGAGTGGCCCGCTTGGCATAGTCTTCCCAATATGATTGGTTGATGGATTCCAGAGTTGCTTCCACTGTGAAGGTCTCCATGTCCTCCTAGCGTTGTGAGTGTAGGATAGCGGTGGTGGCTTTGGCCGCTTCCTTGGCCGCGGCCCTATGGGCCTGCTTGGCCTTCTTCCATTCTTGTGGGGAGATAGGTTTTACCAGTAGGTAGTAGCCTTGTGCTCCCCACAGGAAGGCCTCCTTGGTGCTTGCGGTTGGTTCATAGTGCGCCTCTCCGCTGGCCATGGCCGCTGAGGGGTGCTCTCTGAATGTGACGCCCTCCTTGATGGGGCATGTGTGCGCCTTAAGGCCGAATGCATCACAGTGGGTGCAAATGGGGGGTGCGCTGTCCACGGCCACCTGGAAAGGGTGGGTGGTATGCCCTACAATATCAATAAAAGTGGAGTGCGGGATCTGGGTTAGGTCCTTTGCAATCTCCTCAGTTGGGGTCAGAACTGCGATGGCTTTGCTGGTGCACAGGTGTGGCATCAGCATGAAGCGTTGCATTTCAAAAAATTGTATTTCGCTGTATATGGCGATACCATCTTTCAGGTGTTGTTCCAAATTGTCACGTTTTACCATAGTAGGCAAAAAGTTGAACGTGAGGAAAATTTGGTTTGATTTTGTCCATCTGGTGTGTTTAGTTTCAATGACCCGTTGCCCTTTGGGGAGGTCGACCACTACACGCACCGCTGCAGCCTCATCTGCTGCCATTTTACTTTTGAAACCTAGGTCCAGCCAACTGCGTGACATGGAGTGAGGTGCAACATACACCGCAGTCAGGAAAATTGTGTGTACATCTTCACAAGATTTTCCCATAAAGCTGTTTGTTGGATGTCCAGAAATACGTGGACTCCATATTCCACCGACAAAAGTATCTGGGAGTGTGGCGTGTTAATGTACTGGTTGCATCGTGCTTGCCATGCGAGTATCTCCAGGGAAATAGTGACTGCCGGTTTCTTAGTATTTTTGTCAATTCCGCTGGATTATCTGGGGCGTTTTTGAACGTTGGAGGCCGCGGGCCTTCCACCTGCTCCTCTTACCTTGCTTGCCCAACTGCTCCCTGACATGGGCGCAGACTAATCTCCTCTGTGAGATTATCAAACTAGATTCAGTCTTAAATCAAATAGGTTGCAATAGTGATTGCAACGAGAAAGAAAAGTTTTATGAACTTTAATTCTATGCTACCATGACTTTGGCCATTGAAGGCCCTAACACAACAGTTTATCAAATTTAACCATGGATTTTAGCACTACAATTACAGGTTTAATTGCAAATTCTATTCTACTGGGTGGATGACTAATCAATCTTGAGCATATAAGGTTTCCACTAATATGATGTAGTTTATATGAATTAACTAAAAAAATACTGACTTTGTGTTGACTTGCACAGAGAAGTATCTCAAACAATATGTGCATCTGGCTATCAATCACTAATTACAACTTTTGAGAATAATACACAGAGATCTACCGTCAGTTGGATATGTCTCAACAATTTTTTCACAATTAGCAGTTTCTATGGAACTTCTTCTAATTTTGGTCATGACTCTAGAAAAGACATACTTGATAACAGAAGACAAACTTTTGAATTGCATAGCAAAATTAGTAGAATTGATAATTGAGTTGCAGTTTATTTATGCCACAAAGTAGCCCAGTAAATTACTGAATCTGGTAACCCTATCTTCAATGATTCAACAACCTTGAAAATGATTTTTCAGTTTGTTTGGATCAATTGAGGAACTACCATGATGACCAGTTTTCTGAAATTGATAGGTTACTTACCATATCTGTCAAATTTGTGGATGCTATTGTAGAGGTCTACTTGGGGCAGAGGTAAACTGGACCCCCTGAGCCCCCTAGTTCCCCTTCTGTGGTACCTAGACCTACTGGTGAGCGTGGTTCAATGGACTTGCTGGTGATGTGGATTTCCAGGGTCCACCCAGGCCACCTGGGCCCCCAGGTTCTACTGTCATGATTCCTGATTCTGAAGATCCTGATCAGTTAAAGATACAGCTTTAAGCGTTAGAAAAAACATTTAGGATCCATAGTTCATGGATCTTTTCTATCTTTAGAAGGTCGTTCAGTTGACCTGAATTTTGCCTTGACTAAATTGGTGAGGTGAATCAAGAATGTTTATCACCTATGTGAGAATGATCAGTCTTTGCAAGAAACTCAGTTTTCAGCGTTATTGGCTTCTATTGATTATTTAAATGAAAACTATGGAGTGCTTTATAACAACAACTTGAAATGATTACATCAATTTCAAATTTAAATCAATCTTCTTCCTGTGATCACCTCACTCATTGGGTTCAAAATTTAAATGGATGATATTAACAACTTATGTCATCAACTTGATCAGGCTCTTACTCAAACCCAATATTCTTGATCCTGAACTCTTTAAAGCTTACCATGTAACAGTACAGCTGTTCATCTATTGACATGTGAATAAAATTCTTTTAAGGCTATCTTTGGAAATAAGTATGAGTCAAGTGAAGGTAGCATTTATTCCTTTTTGTTTGTTATTTAACGAGCTATGGAGTAAGCATATGATCACCAAAAGGATCAACACATTGCTTTCTGTCTAAGCTGATTTTCTCAAGAAATTGTGGTTTCCCACCTTAAATTTTGCCACACCTGGCTCAAGCCAAAACTCTCTTGTAAAGAATTTGGAAGCTAACGTATTCTATCTGACCAAAAGCAGACATTTTTGAGTATTCAAATCAAACAAGGAGAGTCAGTTCAAGATTTTGTCAAGCGTTTTTATCATGACGCTTAACTTTCACTACCTGCTATCGCATCACCTTGTATGATGTTATCTTCACTGTATTGACTGACTTTTTATATTGTAATCAAATTGCTTCTTCATTTAAAGTCAATTAAAGGTAATTTTCAGACTATTCTTGATATAAAGGAGGCGTTATTGGAAATACCTAATGGTGTGGTAAACCCATCTTCAGCTAATACCTCTCAAACCTGTGTTCATTTGGTACTTTATAGAAGCAAACATAAATTCAAAAAAGAGCCCTGTGGTTATTGTGTTTTAAGTGGCAATGTGGAAAAAAATGTTGGAAGAAAGAAGCCAATGAGTCAAAAATAGGAGTTAGCATAGGCTATGAGGCTCCCTGTGCTGACCAACCTCTTTTGCCTCAACCTCAATTTCTAGTTCTTTTAAAGATTGCTATGTAATTTCTGCTCCATGTGACCTCAATGTCCCTGATAAATCAATTAATAAAAAAAAATTTATTATTATTCTGTTTAATCTTCTACTCCAATCCAGACAATTGGTACTTCTATATTATTGATACCACATTTTGGCACTGATGTGACTTGAGTGGAAGTATATGTCACAAAACAAATTTTTAACTAATATTGACATGGGATCACCTATCAATTTGATTTTGTCCCAGCTCAGTAAGAAAATCAAAACCTAAAAGATTTGAATCACCACCAAGAATATGGCAACTTCTGGACCTTCCTATACTAAATACCTAAGAGCTTATTCCTATCTCCCAATGTGATTTTGGAAATGGTTATTTCAGCTCCAGCTGTGATCTGAAATAATAATTGTTATTTCTTTTCATGGAAACCCAATTTTTTATTTTGATTTTGATGCTATAATTAGCCATACGGACAATTACCTTTCCTTAATCATTTATCAAGTCCCATTAATTTTCAAGGATGTCCCAGATGATAAGGGTAAACTTAAATGACGAGTTTGCTTATTGAATCCTAATTTATTTTTTGACTATAATACCACATATTGAGATCTAAAACCATTCTTCCTCCTTCTTTAGTTTGTGCATGTTAGGGAAGTGGATATAAAGTTTATACTGGCCTTCCAGTTGAGATGTGAGAGCACCTAGAGGGCGAGCCAGAATGCCAGATACACTGCTGATTGGATGACCTTCATTTATGCTGAGAGATAGGTAAATAACGAGCACCAGAGGGACACAAAAGTGAGAAGCAACTTTAATGAAAAGCTAGTCTATTGCAACCTCTAAGCCTGCAGGCTCAGGTATGGAAATATTTAGATTAGTATGACAGTTTGGAACCTACCACGAGGGGGGTGGGATGGAATCATTGGTGAGAGTGCAGATTCTAGCCCAGAGAAGTGAAAACTCCACCCACAAAATACTAGGGGTACTGGTGGCAGATTTCTTTGGCGAGAAGAGAATATCTAAATAGGTCCTAAGCATGGTAAGCCCAGTTAACGGCGGAGGGCAGAAAAGTTATCAAAATAGCTATAATAGCCCAGTCGTTGCATAACCTGTTATTCCACATTGGAGGGCGTCACAAGTTATCAGAAAAGATCAATCTACAACAAGTAAAAGTTTGTTTGAGAAAAAGGATTTTTACTGAAATTTTAGTGGAGAAAATCAACTGACAATCATACCTGTGGGGAAAGATTGCTTAAATGCATGTCAATTTGGGGAATAGCATTGGGTCACATGTAATGGGGGACTCAAGTATATTGACCTAAACCAATGGGACTTTGAGTGGGGGGATTTTAACTAAGCTGATCCAAGGGTGTTGGCGGTGGGCTGAGTTGTCATTAGTTTATCCTCAGGCGCCTAAATCATGGTTTTGCCACGATTATGCTGACTTGAGCAGTGATGTCTCACTTGATGAGTAACGGGATACTCCCAAGGCCAACCACATAGGGACAGTCCCAAGTGGTCAGGAACAGATTCAGGATACCCAACCTGCCTGCACCTAATTGCTCTGGCACCTGTTTAGACTTGTGGGGTTCAGAGGATTGAGGTTTTAGGCAGAAGGGGAAGGTTCATTGGTTTTAGCTAATTTTGCCAAATTTGAGATTATCCTAGGGGAGGGACTCGCCACATCCATTCCACATTTATTTTTACTTATGATACCTTGACGCAGATTTCTTTGATCCGCCATCAAAATTCTCCAGTTGTTAACACAGGGATGGGCGGCGGAACTTTTAGAGGGTAGGCCTTAACCCATCGCTCATCCACCACATGGGCGAGGTCTCCTTGTGAGTCAAGAGGGACGGCTGGCTTTTTTGGAACCTTATTAGAATGGAAAGAGAATGCCACACAGTCTAAGTGCAAAGTCGCTCCCCTGGACATACAGTGCATCAGAGGAATGCTATTATATTCCAAAAACCCAATCATCATTCCTCCTAAATCTCAAGTTAAATTAATACAGGAGTGCAAGTATTCATGCCAGCAGATCAAATATTAGAAATATCAGGTAACACTAATCTTTCTCATTTAGAGGCTTTAACTTGCCCCTGGATCCTTGATCCTGCATACTTTGGAACCATCCTAGTTCTATTAGCTAATCTTACCTCTCACCTACAATTAAATAGAATTAATCCTAACACTTATGTGCGACCTAACCCTTTAAACGATTTTTTATCTGTCACAGGATGTGTAGAGGTAAGTGATTATGCTGGATGACTCATCTATTTATTGCTAGGGTTGAGGTTAGTTATGCAGATTCATTTCCTCTTGAACAACAACGAGGAGATGAGGCTCTTATTGAAGAGTATGCAGATATATTTGCAAATGGTTCCAGTGTTTTTAGATCAATGAAAATATACAACATAAAGTGTTATGGAAGAAGGATGCCCCAGTGTTAGAGTACGGACTCAATGACCACTGCCTACCAAGTTTGATCTCATTGGATAAACTTTGGGTAGGGGACAAATTATGACAGTGTTGGCTTTTTTCACTAATGCCCTGAAACAAGATATCAAATAGCAAGGCGGTCCATGAAATTCCTGGCCTATCAGAATGCCACGCATGGAGGTTTACCAGGATTTCTACTCCTTCCCAGTTTTTTGATTTCCCCATTAGTCAGTGCGGTACCATCTCAGGTTGTACCACCTCAAAAAATAAATAAAGTGAAAACTGGAGATGATCCTCTTATTTGAGCCCAACCTTACCAGAAAATCTAAGGTTGAGGAGGCTCAAGTCTCCATGGAATTGAAATCAATTACCAGAAGCTGGGTTAATACCTTCACAGAACTTGGGCTTTCCAGTACTTATTGTTCAGAAAAAGGATGGGGGGTCATAGGGTGGTTATATTTATTAATGTCTTAATGCCATTACTCAAAAGACTCATATCCATTACCTCATATTGATGATTTGCAGAGATTTTTATCTGGGGCACAGTTCTTTTTCAACTATGGACATGGCTAGTGGTTACTGACAAATTAAACTTGCCCTAGGGGATCGTCAAAAGCTTTCTTTAACTACAGCAAAGGGTTATTTGGATATACTAATATGATGAATGGGCTTTGTAACGCTCCTGCTACCTTTCAAAAGGCCATTGATGGGTTTTGGGAGATTTAAATCTTTGCTGTGTCTTTGTTTATTTAGATGGTTTCATTGTAATTTATTGAAAATTTACTGAACATTAAGATTATTTAAAGAAGTATTTAGCTTAATCTGTTTCTTTTCTTCATCTTAAGCTTTCTATATGTGCTTTTTCAAAACTAAGATGAATTTTTGGCCATAAGATACTGAGAGAGGAAGATTGCCCTTGTCAAAAAATAATTCAAGCTACTAAGTCATACATATTCTCTAGAGTTTACATGATATTCAAGTGTTTTTTTTAACCGAGGTAAGCTGACCAGGGGACAGACATTACCAAATATATGTGAAACTAAGAGAATAACTAAGAAATATAAAAATTGGGCACCCCAGGGTACTCAAGTTACCCCTTTTGCCAGCGGGACTGCCAGGTATGGGGGTTGGTGCACTACTCTGAAGGGGTTTCCCCTGCTATGGAGCAGGTGTGAAGGGAAGGGTCTGTGTGGAGGAACCAGAGTGGGAACCATGATTCTATGAGCACTTTTTGTCTTGGTCTCATATATCCATAGAGCCAGGCTTGGAAGTGCTCTAGTAAGTGGACATGGAATCTGTTAATAATCCCATGAATGGTTGGGACCGTGCCCTTGAACGCATCTAATGCAATTGTGTGTATTGTCCACATTGCAATGGGTATTATTAGGGAGCGGAGGGTAGATGGGATTGGTGACTCGATCTGGAGCGTGAAGATACTCTTTGATATCGAGAATTCCTGTTCGTTTTGAATATTGAGCAGGCGTGCGACTTCTTGCCATATAGCTTTGGTTGGGGGGCATGTTTCTAGGCGGTAATGTAGGGATCCCTCCCCTCCACATACTGCACATGTTTTGTGGAGGGAGTTGGAGTGGTCCGCCGTCCTATAGGTCCTTCTCAAACAGCGCCAGGCGTTTGCTCTTATCCTTAGCTGTAGGAGCGGGTGGTGTGTCATTTTCCACATTGCTTTCTGTGTGGTTAAATCATAGGGAATGTCCAGCATATCTAGATATTCTATCCTAACTATGCTTGGGGTTGTTGCGAGCATATCCCTCTGGGGGTGGTTTTCTGAGTTTCTTAATTTGAATTGGGGGCTGGGTCGTCCCCTTCCCTGTATAGTACCCATGTTCTCTATGGTCCATCCCATACGGCGGATAGTTTAGAGGATATGTTTGAAATGAGGGGAAGTTCCATGTGGACCCGTTGCAGTAGGGTGCTTGGCAAAGTATGAAAGTAGTCTGGGTGGACTATGTGGTTTGGTTAATTTGAGCGCCTGTGCAAAGTTAGTCCTTGCTGCTCTGGACCAATGTTATTGTGGGAGGTCTGGAGCAAGGATTTCCTCTATCCAGGTACCTAGGATGTGATTGGCATGGCTCTCAAAATCCATTAGTCCCATGCCTATGCTTGAGCGTGGGCCAAATAGAGTTTCCATCCGTATAGGAGGGTGAGAGCCAGGCCACAGCCAGCCCTGGATAAGCGCGCGAATTGAGGTTATAAAGGTAGGTGAGAAGGCTATCGCATGGGCCTGGTACCACAGTATTGGGAGGATGAGCGAGTTAGAAACTGTAACTCGTCCTGTTAGTCCTGGGGTTCTTCCCTTGAGGGAGGCTACGCGTTTGGATACTTTTTGTAACAGATTACTTTCCATTGTCTCATTAGCATATCCCCCTGATTCTAGCCAGATTCCAAGGTGTCGGACAGGAGTGGTGGTGGGAGGTGTTGCAAAGGGTAATATAATTGGGTTTTTTCTTCGAGTGTTGGTGTGAGGTTCTGATGTTGTGGCCCAATTGTTTGTGTATTTGCCTAATAGGATGATTTCTGTCTTCCTTTTGTTGAGCGATGCATTGCTCACCTTGGAGTATTCCTCTAGAGTGTGTTCCAGCTGTTGGCATCTTCATTGTTTGCTATACCTGCTACGCAGTCATCTGCAAATGCCAGTATCTTGACTGTTGGTTGTCCTTGTGCGGTTATCCCCATGAGACGTGAGTCAGTTACTCAGAGGAGTGGGTCAAAGCTGAAATTGTATAGCAGTGGGCTGAGGGGATCCCCTTGTTTGAGCCCTCTGTGTGGTTTAATCTTGTTTTTTATGAATCCAGGGCCGCATACAGCCATGGTTGCAGATTCTGTTAGGAGCATCGCCCATTTTATGAATCTTGGTGGGAGTTTGAAGGCATGTAGACATTCTTTTAGGTATGGCCAGCTAACACGGTCATACGCCTTTTCCTGATCCAAGAAGACCAGGGCACCAGTTGCTTTGGATTGGAAATTATTTACAACAGGGTGAATGTTGTTCCATATTGAACGCCCTGGTATAAACCCAAACTGGTTGGGTGACAGGACGTCAGAGGCAATTGCGCCTAATCTAGCTGCTAGAATTTTTATTAAAATCTTTGTGTCAGTGTTGGAGAGTGCAATTGGGCGCCAGTTGGCCAGATCTAACTTGTTACCCTTTTTATACAAGGTTATAACGTAGTATTCATAGCCTCCTGGTAATAGGCGTGTTTCCAACAAACTCTGGTTCATTGACGCCAATAGGAGGGGGGCGATTTGTTGAAAATTTTTTTTGTAAATTTGTAGGGTTTCCCATCAGGCCCTGGGCATTTCCTACGTGGTGCACCACAGATTGTTTCCCAAAGCTCCTCCCATGTGATAAGGGATAGTATATTGTAATTTGGTGGTGTACTTTGTATCTTGGAAGTTTAAATATATTCTTTAATTTTTTGTGGATCTGTTGGCATATCGTAATATAATTTGGTGTAATAGCGGTGTACTTCCGACTTGACCTCCTCAGGGTCAGTTGCCACAGTGCCCTTGGTCTTGCAGACCTGTGTGCACGTGGGCTGTTTTCCGCGGGAGTGGAATTGGCAGAAAAAGTATGTCAAACAGGTTTCGCCTTCCTTTATGAACTTACCTTTGTTCAATACTTTGATTCTGTGTTAGTGTTCAAAGATGAGATTGTTAAGTTGGGCTGAAATTTATGCCCATTTGCATCCCCAATTAGGGCTATAGCTAGATCTTGGAGTATTTATCTCCAGGTGGTCTAGTTCTGCCAAGGTACGCTTGATTGTGGCTGTGTCCGCGAGTACTTGCGTGATGCAATATGTTGGGTTTTGTTGATTAAAACTTTTTTGAAATTTTCCCATGTTCCAATGGGATCCAAAGTGAATAGGGCTCTGAATTCTGGATTTGTAGCCTTGTTTTAAACCCAGTCTGATATCTCAGGCAATCTTATATTTTCTGGGTGAAGCTTTCTCCAAGGCGACACCTGTGTGTGGGATTGTGTTGGCGCTAACTGCACCGTAACTAATTGTTGATCAGAAAAATTGATCTTTTTTGTTGTAAATTTGGAGATTCTTGAGTGGTGGGATTGTGGGATGAGGATGTGGTCAATATGACTCATCGATATGAGTAGTCCCTTGCATATGTTGGGTCTTGTCATGTGGGGAAGGATTGGTGAATTGGGGGGAAGAGCATCCTTTAAGCCAAGAGATGCCTTCATTGTGCGATATTCAATGTGTCCAGGTGGGTATCCCCTGGGATTAGGCCATCGATCAGTATTGGCGTTATCCCAGCAGTTGAAGTCGCCTAACATGATGATATCTGGTGGGAGGGTGAGGGTAGAAATTTTTTCAAATTTTTTTTTTCTCTTGGTTGCAGTGCACGGTGCATAGATACATGCTAACAAAATTATTTCATCTTGACATGTGATTGTTGCTACCAGGACTTGACCGTGCAAGTGTGATGATTAATTTGTAATTTTAAATCTTTTGTTGTTTTGGACTATCACCCCACAGTGAGACGTCCATACTGATTGTGATGGTGCGACCCTGGTTGACCAGGATTCTTCTTCCCCTTGTAGGCAGTGGGCTTCTTGGATGGCCAAGATATCTACAAGAGGTTTTTGCAGCAATACCAGCTTTTGGCTTGGGACATATGAGCCCTGGCTCCCGCGATATTTAACATCCCTATTGACACTGAGGTGCCCGTGGCGCCTCAGGAGCGGTTGGGAGGACCCTCTGGTCCTATCCCACCACGGCTCATTTTGGCCATGCTCCACGTCTGTACTCCAACTCTTTCACTGCCATTGTTGGTTCCCTTGATCTGACCCATGATTCAAGGGAATTGCAGTTTTTTGCATTTGCATCAACTTTTCCTGCACAGGTCTCATGTTGATTTGATGCGGGTTGTTGATTGGATTTTATATTTTTGAGGTTCAACTTTGTTGCATTGTGCACCGCATTTTCGCCCAAATTGCGGTTGTATTGTTCCTCAGTATGTGCATGACTGATGACGCTTTGTGGCTCAGTCTGGTTACTGTGAAAATTTTTGACCTGGGCATATTGTTCTGAATGGTTGGTTTGGTGAATATCTGAAATATCCTCCTGAATTTGTCCATGGTTAATGGCAGATTCCACGTGTGCCGCCACTTCAGCTGCTGCTCTCTTGCGGGCTTTTTGTGCTTCTTTACGCTGTTTACTTGTAACTGGGTCCATGATGGAGTATAGTCCATCTTCACCCCAGTGGAATGGGTGGTGGCCATCAGTCATTTTGGCGAAGTTTTCATTATCTTTGTCCATAGCTTCTTCACAAAAATCATCTTCCATTTTCCACTTTTACAGGGCATGCATGTTCCTTGTGGCCCAGTGAGCCACAGTGGTTGCAAATGGGTGGTGCGCGTTCCAGTGTAACTCAGAATGCAGCTGACTAGCCCCCATCTGCAAAGTGAAATTCTGCTGCGCGGGGAATTCTAATAAAATCCTCTTCCACTTCTGGGAAGGGGTTGATTACAGCGATAGATTTGCCTGTGCACAGGTCGTGCATTAAGCGAA
The DNA here is from genome assembly GCA_022478985.1 of Massospora cicadina. Classification (NCBI taxonomy): domain Eukaryota; kingdom Fungi; phylum Entomophthoromycota; class Entomophthoromycetes; order Entomophthorales; family Entomophthoraceae; genus Massospora; species Massospora cicadina. The sequence goes on from JAKSZP010007945.1 coordinate 114,999, forward strand.
ATCGCTGTAATTCAAGTTGTTGGATTTCTCCGTAAGCCAAAAGACCTTTGCGGAGCTCCTCTTCGATTACCTTATGAGGAAGGTTGGTGGGGAGCGAGTCAAAGGAGATGAACAAAGTTTTTGCTTTGTTCCATCTGGTGCGCGCAGTGCGCACAATTTTTTTGCCCTCATGGAGGGCAATTTCCACGCAGATTTTTGCTGTGGCATCGGCTTCATCAGCTGTTTCAAAACCAATATCAATCCAGCTGCGGCCCATGTTGTTGGTGGCTACGTACACTGCGTGAGGAAAAGTGAGGGCTGTGCCTCACATGTTTTCTCCCACAGGGTTGGTGACTCATCCCCAAGGAAGAGTCTGATCCCGTGTTCCACCTTTGACAAAGGTTGGTTGAATTGAATGTACATGTATTGCGCATGCTTTACAGTATATACCATAAACCCAGATGGTGTCTGAGTTTGCAATTTCTTTGCAGATTGGGTTCCCGGTCCCCCTCCAGGGCGTTTCTTGCCCTTAGTTGCACCGTTAAGTGCACCACTTGCTGCGACGCTCGCCCATGTTGTATTATTTTTGTTATTAAAGTCGCCCATCTTTCCTGTGTGTGATTATCTAAATTTGCTGTTTGAATCGAATCATAGTAACTAAAGTGATTGTCACAAAGAAAAGCCATAATATTCAAGTGTTCTTAAGATGGTAGTTATCATCTAATTCAACACCCACTTTTCTTTTTATTTAACCGAGGTAAGCTGACCAGGGGACAGACAATACCAAACTAAGAGCTAAAACTAAAAACTAACGTAACTAATCAATTCAAACAAAACGCCAAAATGGATGGATTGAGTGAAACGTACCTAATGAAACAACCAACCAGTTGGGTAGCGGAGACCACTTATACCTCCATGGCAGAAGGGGAGGGGGTATCATGAGGCTTATCTTTGGCAGCAGCTTCCTCTTCCCAGAGTAGGGTGCATGTCAAGGTGGATATCAAGGGCGTCAGGGCATTGGCGGTAAGTAATTCGATATAATTGATGATTAATACTTCCAAGTAATTGCCAACCATAAAAATGGCAGTGATATATTCGGCTAAAGCTTTTTTGGCTTTAATTTGGGCGTCTGGTAGTTTAACAAACGTAGCAATTTGGTTCAGGTATCTCATCTTTTGGATTCTGTACTACAGTTACCACGTTCTGGTTAGAATCATTGACATTTTTGTGCAATTGCTTCATATCAATCTTATTTGTGGGGTTAGGGTTGAGAGGATAACGGGAGGGGGAATTTCTCTTGTGAGCACCTCCACTGATTTGGTGGCGGCTTTGTGGAAAAAACGGCAATCTGGTATGGCGGCTGCTTCTACTGCCAACTGATAGTCACAGTAGAATGATTCAGCATTTGGCTGTGGGGCATATAAACAAGGGGGAATTCTGCATCCCATTTTTCATTACAGAACTGGTCAACTTGCAGAGATGGTTCTTCAATGATATTACCTGATTCGTTAATTTCATCAAAAACTCCCATGGGTTCAGGTTGAATTGTTTTGGTTTATTGGCATATGGTTGAGGATTTGTTGATTTGTTGCAGGCTGCATGAGATTGAATTGAGGTCCAATTCTGCGCTTGATTGAAAGAATCATGTGTGGCACTGAGGCGAGGTGGAGGCTGGTTGGTGGCTTCAGGTGCAGTTGCAGCAACAGGCTTTGGGGGAGGGGGAGGTAGGATTGTACCCCATGCCAGAACTAGTGAGGGGTGGGAAGTGGAATGGTGGCTGTTGGACAAAAAATCAGCACCGTTGGAAGCAGCTAGAGATGGGCACTTGTGTTTCAAGTGGTCCAACTCAAAACAGGACAGACAAGTCCATCCGCTCTCAACATGGGCCCAGAATGGATGGTTGGGGGCAGAGGGGATAGCAGCTTGAGGTGGAATTGAAGGCACTTTTGTTTGTTTCAGGGCTGATTGTGGCTTATGCCTGAGGCTCAGCAAGGCGTGTGGCCCCATTTGGGACCACAAATTGCAAGATGGGGTTGGATCCATAGGCTGCCAAACCTTCCACCAGCTCCTGGTGGAGCACCTCAGGGGGAAGGTGGGCGGCAAACCAGCAAACTGAACCACCAAAGTGGTGTCCGCTGGGAGCTGGGTCCGAGTTGTTGGGAGAGGAGTATCTTGGAAGACCAGGGGCACCGTTTCTGCAGTGGTAGCATCAGCTTCACAAGTAAAGCCAAGATCAAAATACCCCTTATAGGGTGGAAGTTAATAAAGCAGGTGGGATACATCACCTCCTGAGCCATTTTGATAATGGCTTGGTCGTTGTAGGGGAAAAGTTTCCCATATTTAACCCTAAGGCTAAAATGCATGTTGCTCCAGGGGAGCACCAGGGAGTAACGGGGCACTGCTTGGGTTTGAGTTAGGTGGGCGTCAAGATCCTTGGGAGGAACAAATCGTCCCAGGGTTTGGTATGACTGGGCAAGCCAGTCTGGGCGCTTTTTTCTGTCAGACGGAAAATGACAAGGGGGTTTCACCGCTGCCCTACACTGAGGCAGCCAGTGGGAAATCCGATGATATCAGAGCAAAACTATGGCAGGCGATTTAGCTTTACTCTTTAACCATATAAATTGCTTGGAAAGTTACACCAAGCATAAAGAGAATTATCACCCATTTTTATTAAGATAACAGCAACTCTGGTTTATTCATTACACTAGGAAGTCCCTTTCTCATAAGAAGAGTCTCAACAGCAAGCATTAGACATCTAACGCCAATCCTTAATTATATATTAGTTTAACACAACCTGATTTTACCAAATCTTTCCTTTTATTTACAAATTCTAGTGACGTGGCTGTTTGGGCCATCCTGTCTCAGCATGACTCTAACTTTATAGAGCACTCTATTGTGTATTATACCAAAACTCTCACCAAAGTGGAATGAAATTAAAATGTTAATTTGAAGGAATGTCTCACGGCATAATAGTCATAAAGCATTTGCATCCATATCTTTATGGCAACCATTTTACAATTATCGCTGATCATGAATCCTTAAAATGTTTACAAAAAATGAAAGATCTTGATGAACGTTTATCTAGATGGGCTCTAATGCTCCAGAACTAAGGTTTTCAAATAGTAATAGTGCTGGAGCTATTTATCAAAATGCTCATGGACTTTCTCAGTTGCCCATACTCACCTTATTCACTTCTGAAGAGGATTATATTTTTGACTTAATTGGTAGGTCTGAATTCTGGGGGCTCAAAAAAATAATATATCCAAATTAAAAGCGTTAACTGTGAATTTTCAAATTAATTAGAGTTTACTTTATTAAAAGTGGGAGCCATGTAGCTACCTTTTGTTTGACCCTCTGCTAGGGCAAGTACTATTATGGAAGCTCATCAATCCACAGGTCATGGGGCTGTCCATAGGTCTGTACAATAGTTAAAAAATCATTGTTTTTGGTATAATATGATTGAAACAGATCATGTTGTGTTAGAAACCTGTTTTACTTGTTAAAAACAACGTAAAGAAATCCAATATATCAGTTTAAATTTTGTGGGACCTTCAAAACATTTTTCTATTATGAGTATTGATGTAGTAGGACCTCTTCCTACTGCTTTGTATGGCCATTGATATATTTATTTGAGGTAAGCCGACCAGGGGATGGACATTACTGAAACTAAAACTAAAAACTAACGTAACTAATTGGTTCAAACAAAACTCCCAAATATGAAGATTGAGTTGAACGCTTTGAAAAAATAACTAACCGGGTGGGCAGCAGAAACTGCTTATCCCTTTATGGCGGAAGGGAAGGGGGTTGGGTGGCTCATCTTTGGCAGCAGCTTCTTCCTCCCATAGTAGAGCATGTGTCAAGGCAGACAGTAAGGGCGTTGGGGCATCTGCGGCATGTGGTTTGATATCTCTAATAATTGGAAGTTCATGGAAAATGCCAGCTAGGTAAATGGCACTGAGATATTCAGTTAAAACTTTTTTTAGCATTAAGCGGGCGTTCGGGAGTTTAACCAATGTGGCAATGTTGGTTCAGGTAAACTTTAGCTTTTGGGTTCCATGCTATAGTTGCCACGTTCTGGATATCATCGTTAGCACTTTTGTATAGCTGTTTTACTGTGTTTTTATTCTTTTGAGTAAGAGTTTTGGGGATAACAGGAGGTGGAATTCCTCTTGTGAGAATTGCCACTGTTTGGCGACAGCTTTATGAAGTGGGCGACAATTTGGCGTTGCAGCTGCTTCAACTGCAAGCTGGTGATCACTGCAAAATGATTCAGCATTTGGCTGTGGGGTATATAGTTGAGGGGGTATTTGGCATCCCATTCTGCATTAATAAACTGCTCGATTTTCAGAGATGGTTCTTCAATGAGCTTACCTGATTCATCAATTTCAGCCAATAACTCCCTTAGGTTTTGGTTGAATTGAATTGAGGAATTAGCATATGGTTGAGGTTTAGTTGATCCAATTGAGGAAGCATGGGATTGAACTGGGATCCAATCCGATGCTTGATTGGAGGAATCATTTGTGGCATTGGGGCGAGGAGGAGGCTGATTGGTGGCTGCAGGTGCAGCTGCAGCTTCCAGGTTTGGGGGAGGGGGAGGTAGGATTGTGCCCTATACCAGAACTTGTATGAGGTGGGCAGCAGATTGGAGGTCAGCAGACGAGTCATCCAATACTTCAGAAGTGGCTAAGGAGGGACACTTGCGTTTTGAGTGGTCCAACTCAAAACATGATGGGCAGATTGTCCGCCCACCCTTGATGCGGGCCCAAAACAGATGGTCAGGTGCTGAAGAAATAACGGTGTGAGGGGCATCAACATGGTGAGCTTACTAAACTCAGGGCTGATTGCGGTATATGCCTGAGGCCCAGTGAGTCGTGTGGCCCCATTTGGGATCACAAATTGTAAGATGGGGTTGGAGCCATAGGCTGCCAAATCATCCATCAGCTCCTAGTGGAGCACTTCAGGGGGAGGTGGGTGGGTAAGTCAGGCAAACTGGACCACCAAAGTGGTGTCCACTGGGAGCCAGGTCTGAGTTGTGGGGAGAGGGGTGCCCTGGAATACCGGGGGCACAGTTGCTGCAGTGGCTGCGTCAGCTTCTTAGGTGAAGCTGAGGTCAAAATACCCCTTATAGTGGCAAAAATCTATGAATCCAGCGGTTGTCATCACCACCTGTGCCATTTTGATAATGGCTTGGTTGTGGTATGGGAATAGCTTCCCATATTCAACCCTTAGGCTATAGCGCATGTTGCTCCAGGGGAGCACCAGGGGGCAGTGAGGTACTGCTTGGGTATGAGCAAGGTGGGCGTTGAGATCCTTGGGAGGAACAAATTGTCCCATGGGTTTTATGACTGGGTGAACCAGTCCGAGCGCGTTTTCCTGTTAGATGCAAAAAAGTGGGGGGAGTTTTGCCACTTCCCCACACTGGAGCAGCCAGCGGAGAATCCGAGGTCATCAGAGCAAAACTACAATGGGCAATTAGGATTTGCTTTTATTAATTCATATAATTTTGCTTGGAAAGTTATGCTGAGCGGAAAGAGAGAGGCCATTGATATATTATTCTTGCTATTAATCATTTTACTAAATAGATTTAAGCAGTATCAAATCTTTCTTTTCGCCAAAAGCCACTGCTTCCTTCTTTTATAAACAAGTTTTTACCTGACATGGCAGCCCAAAAGTTCCATTATCTGATAATGGACTAATTTCATTTCCCAAGTAGTAACTGAACTTACTAATTTAAATGCACTTACCAATCATTTATGGCTCTGTAACATCCTTCCACTAATGGTGCAGTTGAAAGAGCCAATGGTACCCTTGAGGCATACTTAGAAATAGCCTCTTCTATACTAGTTGATGGAATCTATATTCAGCCAATGCAACGTTAGCTTATCAAGTTAAAAATCATCAAATAATCGGTATATCACCTTTTAAGGCTCTTTATGATCGTGTTCTTATTTTATCTTCAAGTGCACAAACTATTCTAGATAAAGCTAATACTTAAACTAATGAAATAGCCATGAAAGGTTAGCGGGTGATATTATAAGTTAAAAGTTCTCACTTCACATTTTCTTTCTACCACTACATTAAAAGAAGGGACTCAAACTAATGCTCGCTGACCTAGCTTACTTGAGTACTAAGTAGGGGAACTTGTACTTTTATCAACTTGACCTGGAGTATGAGTTCATAAGCTTGATTTTTTATGGTCTGGAACATATCAAATCATTTATCATTGTGGGAATGAATACTCCATTAATCAAATGAATCTGGATCTATTATTAACTGAGAAAAACTTATTTAATTCGAAAATATGTGCCCCTAGGCGAGATCCTGAGGTGCGCATTGTCAGGAAGCCTCTTAAGATGTTTAAATTGATCCAAGATTTAATTTTGATACCTTCAACAAATGAGGATGTCAATCATTTCAAGAAAGCTGATTCCATATGAAAAGGATTTTATCAGTGTAAGCGCTACAGTTCTCTGGACTGGCGCCAAGGTTTGTTGGTGGCTCAAATCTGGAAAATCTGGAAAGAGCACTGAGAAGGAATTGAAAATTGGGTTAGAATACCAATCACTTTATTAAGTCAAAAGGTTTTGATATTTATAAGGTGCATTGGGACTCAGTGACTCCAGGATAGTCAGGGCCTCATCCATTCAGGATCTTTAATGATCTTCCATAATGGTCTCCTCAAGGGCATCCTCAATGGATTGTGTCGCCCACCTGACCAAATGGGTGGAAATGCTGCCCCACGTGACTCAGGAATAGTGGAGGAGGATCCTGAAATTAGTTTAGCTGGTTAGGTTTGACAACCAATTTAAATTTTAAATTTATTGTGGGGAAGGCCAACCATGGGATGGACACTTCCAAATATAACTCAGAAGAGACAAAACTTAGTACCAGGGGAGGCACCCCAGAGAAGCGATGCTATCTCTTGTTGCCAGCGGGAACGCCACTTATGGGGAGGGGAGGAAACGTGTGAAGAGGCCATAGCCACAATTGAGCACATGTGGAGGAAGGGGTCTGATTTGATGAACCAGACTGGGAACCAGGAAGAAACCAGCTGTTGGTGGCGCGGTGGGAGGTATCCAAACATCCATGCTTGAAAGTGGTCCACCAAATGGGACCGGAATCTGTGTACCGCTTCTGGGAGGGTGGGGGTGGAGCCTGCGATGGCATCTAAGACAATCGTGTGGATGGTCCACATGGCGATTGCAACCACCAAAGCACAAAGGGAGGGCAGAAGGGGAAGGCCATTGATAGAGCGAACATATCTCTTGACAGACTGAAGGGATGCGTTTGATCCTGGCCCAGAAGACGTTGAACTTCGCGCCATATCACTTTAGAGGTAGGGCACTTCTCCAGGCGGTGAAACAGCGTTCCATACTGGCCACACATGACACAGGATGAGTGTAAAGCGTCAGAGCGCTCAGCTGTATGATACACCCGCCTCAGGCAGCGCCACACATGGGAGCGGACTTGAGGTTGCAACAGAGGATGGTGTACATATTTCCAGATATTTTTCTGGGTCTCAATGGAGTAAGGGATGTCCATCATGTCCAGGTAGTCCACCCTGGATAGGACATGGGGTCAAATGGGGATCACGCCATCATTGATGGGTAGCCCCTGTACCTCTTGTGTGAACTGAGGAGAGGGGCGGCCTCTTTAGGTTGATATCCGCTAATATGAATTCTCCACTCAGCGCTCCGCATGGAGGAAAATTCGTTTGTAGTGGGTTTTAGTCCCGTGAGGACCTGTGGCCGATGTATGTGAAGCGAGGTATTTCATCAGGGAGTGGGGGTTCGATGGATTGTTGAGGCCCAAGGCGCAGAGAAGTTGGAGCGGGCTGCGCAGGACCAGTGGTGGGAGGGGAGTGTAGGGGTGGTGACGGCCGCAATCCGGTACCCAGGATCTTGGTGGCATGGGCTTTGAAGTCAAGCAGGCCCAAGCCACCATGATGTTGAGGGCCAAACATGACCTCTAGCCACACTGGTGGAAGGTGGCCCGACCAAAGCCATCCTTGCAGCAAGGCGTACAAGGATTTGTAGAAGCTTGGGGAGAAGGGGATGTCATGGGCTCCAAACCAGACTTTGGAGAGGAGCATGGAGTTGGCTAAAACAATCCTGCCAGTAAGGGAAGTAGGGTGGGCTCTGAGAGAGGCGATTCTCTTTGTCACGTTATCCAGAATATGGCACTCCATTACTGCTGACGCGTATCCGCCTGCCTCCATCCACACGCCCAGATGGCGTACTGGTCCTATGGTAGGACGTGGCATGAAGGGGAGCACCAGTGGGGCGGTGTGTTTCGAATTAGTAGGGCGAGGATGTGGGTGAGCAGATGGGCTGGGTTGGGAACTAATTGATGGGGTCCAGCAGTTCTGAAACTGACCAAGGAGGATGATTTTAGTTTTGGAAGCGTTCAGTGCCGCATTGCTTACCCAGGAATACTCCTGGATGAGAGCTTCAAGCGCACGTGCATCTTGATTATTAGACACCCCACCACACAATCATCTGCGAATGCCATTATCTTGACTGGGGCTTGGCCTGCCACGTGGACCCCAGTGAGTTGGGCATTCACATTTCGCAGTAGTGGGTCAAGGCTGAAGTTGTATAAGAGTAAGCTGAGGGGGTCCCCTTGTCGCAAGCCCCTTTGAGGGCGGACTACTTCCGTTAGGAAGCCAGGGCCACGCACTGCCATTGTTGCAGATTCTGTGAGCAGCATTACCCAGTTGATGAAGCGAGGGGGTAGGCGGAATTGATGGAGGCAGGCCCTGAGGTATTCCCAGTTTACTCTATCATAGGCCTTTTGTTGGTCCCAGAATACAAGCGCCCCAGAGGCTGTGGACTGACATACATTAGCCACAGAGTGTAGGTTATCCCAAATCGACCTTCTGGGGATGAAACCGAATTGTTCTGGGGAGATGGTGGCAGATGCTACAATCCCTAAACGGTTAGCCATGATTTTTGTTAAAATTTTGGTGTCTGTGTTTGTTAGAGAAACTGGGGCGCCAGTTGGCTAAGTCTAGCTTATCCCCTTTCTTGTGGAGTGTGACAGTGAAGGCTCTCATGTCCTCCTGGTAGAAGGCGCTTTTCCATCAGGCTTTGGTTAAGTGAGGCGAGCAGCAATGGGGATATATATTTGAAATATTTTTTGTAGAACTCATATTGAATGCCATCTGGGCCTGGGCATTTTTGGTTTGGTGCACCGCGAATGGCTGTCCATAAATTGTTGGAGTAATCAAATTCATTATTTCTGGGTATCAGAAAATGGAGCAGATGTGGGCTCAGTCGAGAAATTCTGCCACTTCAGCCAGCTGAATTGGGTTGAGTGGTACAATTTGAGTAATACTGTTGCATTTCAATTGCCACTTTGGCCGGTGTATCCACAATGGAATTATCTGATCTTCGCACCTGTGTGCAGGCCACGCTCTGGTGTGGTGCGAAAGTTTTTTTAAAGAAATGTGCGGTGCACTTGTCGCCTTTTGTGATGCGTGTGGCCCTGTACTGAACACAAACCTGATGTTTGTGTTGTCTTTCAAGTGCGTTGAGGTGGGCAGCTGCCTCCACCCACTTCCATCCCCATGCAGAGCTGTATCCTGTAACTGGGATGTTGGACTCTAAGTGTGCCAATTCTGCCAGAGCGCGCGAGATAACCACTGATGTGGCTTGTGAGCGTCTGGAGGACAGATGGCGAGAGTGGCGGATGGTGTCTTCTTTGAAAGTTGCTCATGTGGAACTGGGGTCCGCGCAAAACGGTGCAACAAACTCTTTTGCCATAGTTGCCTCTTCTACCCACATGAAAAATCCTGGTGACCCGAGCTTGGGGGGGCGGATTTTGTACCAATGTGGGGCCTTAGCAGCTGTGACAGGTAGGTGGTAGGTTAGCGAGACCAGTCAATGGTTGGAGAATTCCAATTTTGTTGTCTTGAAGTGGGAGATGTGGGGTTGGAATTTCACCGGCGTTAGAATAATGTTGATGTGGGTCATGGATCTTAATTGGCCGTTGTGGACATGGGGCTGTGTCATGTTTTCGAGCAGTGGGGCATGCTGTAGCAGCGCATCCATTAACCTGAGGTTGGCCTTTAGAATGCATAGTTCTACGTGACCCTAGGGGCGTGGGGTGAGGAAGGCCACCAGTCTGTTAGTGTTTAGCCAACAGTTCATGTTGCCAACTATGAAGGAGTCTGGGGGTAGTGGGAGGGATTTGACCAATGTGAAAAATTCCCGATGCTCGCGTGCACCATTTGGGGCATAGATGTTGATGATTGCATGTGCTATGTCAGCCCATGAGAAGGTGTTAACAAGCACTTGGCCATTTAGAATGTTTCTGAGGATAAAAATTTGAAAATTATTTTTCTAAATTAGCACCCCACAGTGCATCGACCAAAAGGATAGGGATGGGAGGAGCATTGTTTTCCTAGCTTCCTCGGAACCTCATGGACAGTGGGACTCCTGGATGGCCAGGATATCCACGGGTTAATTGTGTTGTAAAAAACTCAGTTTCCTAGCCCGGGATGGGGAGGCCTTGAGTCTGGCGATATTCAGCATCCCTATGGTGAAGGTTTCCCCCATCACACCTTAGGTGCGATGGGGGTGGGCACCTGGGCCCACCATCCTCTTCTAGATCCCCGCGGGCCTTCACAGCAGTGCAGGTGTTAGCAGCAACGCTATTGGAGTTTTTGTTGATTTTTGCAGAAAGAGTCACGTTGGCTTTAGCCTTTGCTTTTTGTTTTCCCGACGTTGGACAAATTTTTTATGGTGCGGGTGAGTTTGGAGCACCATTGAGCGGGTCAAAAAGAATTTTTCAGCTGGGTTGGGTCCCAAGTCAGTTTCAATTGGAGCTTGGGTGCAACGATTGGGTGAGATCAAATCTCCCATCAGATCCTCAGATTGAGTGGCCCGCTCAGCATGGGCTTCCCAATCTGATTGGTTGATGGATTCCCAAGTTGCTTCCGCCGCGAAGGTCTCCATGTCCTCCTGGCGTTGTGAGTGTGGGATAGTGGTGGTGGCTTTGCCGCTTCCTTGGCCGCGGCCCTATGGGCCTGCTTGGCCTTCTTCCACTCTTGTGGGGATATAGGTTTTACCAGTAGGTAGCAGCCTTGTGCTCCCCATGGGAAGGCCTCCTTGGTACTTGCAGTTGGTTTGTAGTGCGCCTCTCCGCTGGCCATGGCCACCGAGGGGTGCTCTTGGAATGTAACGCCCTCCCTGATGGGGCATGTGTGTGCCTTAAGGCCGAATGCATCACAGTGGGTGCAAATGGGGGCGCGCTGTCCATGGTTACCTGGAAAGGGTGGGTGGTATGCCCCTCAATATTAATAAAAGTGGAGTGCGGGATCTGGGTTAAGTCCTTCACAATCTCCTCAGTTGGGGTCAGAACTGCGATGGCTTTGCCGGTGCACAGGTGTGGCATCAGTGTGAGCATTGCATTTCGAAAGATTGTATTTTGCCATATATGGCGAGACCATCTTTCAGGTGTTGTTCCAAAATGTCACGTTTTACCGTAGTAGGCAAAAAGTTGAACGTGAGGAAAATTTGGTTTAATTTTGTTTATCTGGCGCATTTAGTTTTGACAACCCATTGCCCTTTGGGGATGTCGACCACTATGCACACCGCTGCAGCCTCGTCTGCTGCCGTTTTGCTTTTGAAACCTAGGTCTAGCCAACCGCGTGACATGGAGTGAGGTGGAACATACACCATGGTTGGAAAATTGTGTGTACATATTCACAAAATTTTTCCCATAAGGCCGTTTTTTGGATGTCCAGAAACACGCGGACTCCAAATTCCACCAACGAAAGTGGCTGGGAGTGTGGCGTGTTGATGTACTGGTTGCATCATGCTTGCCATGCGAGTATCTCTGGGGAAATAGTGACCGCCAGTTTCTTAGTATTTTTGTCAATTCTGCCAGATTCTCTGGGGCGTTTTCGAATGTTGGAGGCCACGGGCCTTCCACCTGCTCCTCTTACCTTTCTTGCCCAACTGCTCCCTGACATGGGCGCATACTAATCTCCTCTGTGAGATTATCAAACTAGATTCAGTCTTGAATTGGATAGGTTGCAATAGTGATTGCAACGAGAAAGAAAAGTTTTTTTGACAACCAATTTAGCATAGCCTGATATGAAAAGTGGGGAATTCAATTTGATTGTTATCTTGAATTCTACAATCAGATCTGTTCAACAAATTGAATCTAAAAATTCTTAATCTTATTAGTTATAAACTAAGAAAGATCTTACCTCTGAAGCACATTGACCAACTTGACGACATATCAAATTTACCCATATAAATAGATATGTTTTCATAATAAAAATTATGACAAATTCTGAATCTCTTATTGTGGATTGCTTTTTGATTTTGACTTGTTAAACTGACTCATATTCTATATTGAGGAAATTTACCTCCAAGGTTGTTAATGCCATAAAACTATCATTTTCGTAGCCTTGGAAGTACCTGCTCTTTTCAGGACTGGACAAAACAATGATATTGGTTGTACCCATTTTATCACTGGACAAAGCATCGCTGATATGCCAAGAAGACTTTCATTGGAAAGAAAATAAAATTACATACTTTGAGCCTAAGTCAGCTGGCCATGATGTTACTAATCTGGCGTCAGTAAAGTTTTAAAATGTCAAGCGCTGTAGTTTAATCACATAATTATTCCTGACAGAAAATGCATTTGTTCACATTCCCTAATTTGGTGAGTTTATAAGGCAGCATTTCCTGACAGATTCTTCTGACACTTCATTTTTCCCTTTCTGCTATTTTTGATGAATAAAAAACTCTTAAAAATCCAATTCTATTTGTGAAGTTTAAGAATTCACTTAAAATATAGTGAGTATGCTTTCCAATTTTGGGTTTCCCTGGTTGGTGTTGGCAGTTGCCCTAGTTACTTTGTATTCCACAATATGGATGGCTATACCAGAGGTATTCTGGCTTGGGCTTTGGGTGTTTACTCATTCTGAGTTCCAGCCCAGTTTTAATATTAATAGCATGCTCCATGACGGCCCCTCCACCCACTGATTGGCAAATTTACCCCTTTAAGTGTACAGAAAAATGCCATAAGGTATTTTATTCTATTAAAAAGTCTTCTTTTCTGCGCCAGTTCTCAGGCATGCAAAACATCCAGGCCCTTTATTGTGGCTTTTGGCTCTTGTTTAATTGCTGTGGGGACAGTGCTTCTCCTAGAGCATTATGTGGGTGAGCATCCAGTTGTTTAAATTTCAAAAAGTTTTTATCCTCCAAGAAAGCCTGGGAAATTTATGATAGGAGCTGGCAGACGTGTCCTAGGAACTGACTCACTGGCAATACCTCATTCAGGGGGCACAATATGAGATTATAGTGTAAAGCAATCACCACTCTCATATGTATTATATAAAGCACCATAAGCTTACCCAGTGCCAAGAACGCACCTACGGCAACCTTTAAGACTTCAACTTTAGATATAGATTTGCCAAAGGGTCCTTAAATGTCTTTCCAGACATGCTAAGCCAAAACCTTCAATGAATATAAGCATAAATGACTTTCCCAATCTCACAACTGTTGTTCCCTCTTCAAAAACACTGACGCTGGCTCATCTTTCATTTTTCTTTGCCAGTCTGCCCCCAAACGCGCCCCTCTTGACAAAGTCCTTGCCACCCAGCTAACCTCTCTGGAGGAAATTGGTTTATATAAGACCTGGATTTATGAGTCCCTGAAGCGCACCCACTATGCCCTAAAGGATATGGTTATCTTCTTATGGTATAGATTTTTGGGACTTGCCAACCTCCCACAACCAGGTGACTTAAGAACACCATTATCCTCCAATAATGGGTTACATCAGGTCTAAAATTGTAAGGTATGGTTAAAAATCCCTACAGCTGACCAGAAAATTTGTAATGAGATTCCCTTGTGAAGTTTCCTTTGTATAGTTGTTGGGATTTTAACCAGATGTTTTCCTCCCATAATATCTGAATTGGGGGTTTTGATTAGTTGAAAGTATATGTCAATTAATCGCTTAGTTCAGTATTATTATTAATGATAAAGTTACCAATTTGTGCTCCATATTTGATAGGGTTGATCTATCTAGAATTGTTGGGATAATCCCCAATAGATTATTGTTATTAGCAAATGACGTCTTCAACTGAGGCTGAGGATGATAATATAATTATTAATCTAGATTTACAGCAGATTGCAAATTTGTCATTGAGAATCAGGATCACTGGCGACCAATGCAAAGGATTATCCAATCAATTGAACTAAATGAGATTTACCGGAGACTTAAGCTGAGGATAATCATATTGTCAGCTTTGAATGCCAAAGGGTTCTGTTAAGGGCAAGCAACAATGGTTCCACCGCCTAGGATTATGAATATTAGCGTTGATGCTGTGGATATTTGAAGACTAAATTATATTAATAATTTATATACGATTAACTGGTTACTGATGCCAAGGATTAATCAAACTAATATCTGGTAGTTATTTAGCATAAACGGTGAGTGAATGGTTGCCAGCGGAATGATGAGGATTGGGTTGGATTGCTGGCAATAAATGCCAATGATTGTTGATAGGTGGGTATCAGATTGTCAATGAAGTCGCCTAATTATAAATACCTTGTGTTCCTTTTTAATAAAGATCTCTCTTTAGACCATATTTATTATTAAAGTAGTGTAATTGGCTTGGTGGTAGAAGGTGGGACAGAAGAAATCAAAGGTGAGTGCTGGGTAAATGAACCTAGGGGTGGTTGGCGCTACCAACCTCTATACCTGGAACTACAAGTAAGTCCCACGGGAACTTGGCCAACTGGCCACTAAGAATGAGGGACTGGTGGGGATTAACCTGAGGGGGATAAGACAGAGCCAAGAATCATCCAGAGTGGTGTATGGCTTGCTGTGTGCCTCCCAAAAGGTTAATTGCGCAAGGTGGAGTTGTTGGTCTGCTAGGTTGGTGGGTTGCCTGTGGACCTGTAGTGAAAGGTAGCCTATGAAGGCGAAACAGCAAGGGCCAGCAGTCGTCATATTGTTTGGCCTGGCACACTAACAGAGTTCCAGATGTAGCGGATGTAAAATTTGCAATAACATATGTGACGCTAAATTTGACAGATTTTGAAAGAAAGGTCTTTTGCATCAACCGCAACAGGCTGAGGGGGCCTAGTTCTCTTTGTCCATTGAAATCATTATGGAACTTCACTCCTTAATATTGTGATGCAATCATGGTGGTGGTTGATTGTATTACCAAGTTTTCCCTTTATGCCTTGAAACACAACAATTATTTTGGAAGAGAATGCAGCTTTGTTTGTAAATCAGGTTTTCACTATATTTGTTCTTCCCAAGGCGATAGTAAGCAACTGCAGATCCCAAATTACCCCCAAGTTCTGAGTTGTTATTATTGACCTCCTTTGTATCAAAACATGTTAGTCAACTGCTTACCTACCCCAATTGGATGTTTAAACTGAGAGGGTGGACCAAACCATGGAGCAGTATTTCCTCTGCTACGCCTCAGCCAGTAATCACACATGGGCATCAGACCTCCCCTGGCGCAAATTGCATACAACAACGCTCATGCCCCCACTAGTATCTCCCTCTTTGAGGCTAACTTAGGATACACCCCCCATTCCAGCTTGGTACCCACCTTACTTCCACAGTTACAGTAGCAGATGATCTCCTGGACCACTTACTTGAATTATAATCTCATATGAGATCACTTGTCTAGAGTAGTAGAAATCTATAAAAAGTTTGCAGATTAAAAAAAGCCACCTGGGATATAAGTTTAAGGAAAGATTACTTATCATGTTGGACACCCATCACTTAAACATGAAAGTCCCTTATATGATGTTTGTGTGAAAACACTCTTCCCATTTAAAGAGCTAAAGGTTTGGGAGTCGCTTTTGGTCCAAGTCCTCTCCCACTAGAAAAGGCACTTTATTTCAAGAGTCTCAGTTATCTCCGTTTAACCATTTAATGCACTTGACGTGTATAAATGTTGAGAGAGCTACTAATCAATACTAAATTCCGCAGTTAAAGGGTTAAAGGCCTCATGAAATCATCACTATAAACTATTATGGTAGATGATTTATAAGAGGACAAAATAAAGGTCACTCTGGCTTTCTGGAAGCCACAACGCATCATCCAGTATCTGGTATCCTGGAAAGAAAACCCCTTATATATGAACAGCTGGGTGAGCACCAAAGGCTGCATCAATTGCAAGGAGCTTATTTTTAAAAGTTCCGTCAGGCAATACAGATGTTTCCCATCTAACAAAAAGTATAGTGACCATTCTCATGATCAAACTCTCCAAAAAGTACATTAACTAGGCCTTAGACCATGCCCTGAAGGGGCATATTTTTTTTAAAAAAAGGAAGGATAATGTAAGTATTGAGTCTCAGCCTCTCTTCCTGGACTACAAGTAATACCCCTTTGGGAGTAAGAAGAATCTAAGCTCCCTTGTGGATCCCTTGACTCAGCTCAGTGATATTTCTCATGTGGTAGATGAGCGATAAGTCACAGCCCTAGCACCTGTGGAACCTCTCCCTCTGCCCCATTTTCCTTTTCTATATTATTGAAAATGTTAGAAGGGGCTTTCAGTAAAGGTTGTTTAGTCTAGGGTATCCAGCATTCTCCTAGGTTTTCATCCCAATTATAGCGTGGTCACTGCTATTATGCATAAAATCATCCAAACATACCCAAAATCTCGTACGCACCCCACTCAAGTCTGATAAGTTAGATTGAATCATAAATAATGAGGAAGATTGCGGATCAAACTCCAGTTCATTCAATCCAATCCTGGTGAAATTTAAATCAATCTTACTTAGAATGAGGTTATTTATAACTTTTTTATAACTTGCCAGTACAAAAACAAATTGCGTAAGTTAGGTACTATTAATCTTATTATTTTGATCTGTAACATGAGCTATAGATATTATGTAATCAAAACTTGTCATAAATTATCCCTCAACCTGTTACACTCTTCTCAACCTAACCAATCCTGAGATTTTCAGGGGCACAGTCTATGCACTGTTATTTTAGCTCCCTTTAATTTTTCCTTCCTCCCACTTATAAAGGCAACAGCCCTCCTTAGAGCATTTTTCCTGTTTGTTCTCTATTTTTACTTCCCTATGAAAATAAAACTTTTGTCAGCCTAACAGGGTAGAATCACTGGAGGCGCATTATTTGAAGTGTGGACTTTAAAGTTCTTAGAGTTGAACAAGATTTATACATTTAGAATAAAAAATAATAGCTAATAATGTAATAAAAGTATATAAAGTATTTCTAAGTAGGGGACTTTATTGGAGAAATAGTAGCACTATTTATAGTTCTAAAATGATACAAATTTTATTTAAATAGAGGGAAAGGATAATATAATATAATTAATACACAAAATGTTAGTATAGCATAGTTCTCAGTATTACAACAGAAAGTATTGTTTTATTTATATCCAGCGTTGAGTAGTATGTTTGGTGATTAGGAGAAATGTCACTGTAACAGCTAATATTGTTGAGTTTAGCCTGCCAAAGGGGGTGAGCAACACCTAGAACGCTTGAGGCATAGCTGTCCATCTGACCTAAAATTTTATGGGGAGGGAAAATATTGAGGGATGGCAACTAACAATCACCTTTACCATCATACCTACTAACAACCAAGCCATTGTAACAGTGGCAGCCGCAAATTCCGCCGCTGTTGTTTCTCTTAGGCCCACAGGGAGTCCTGAATCCACCCAAATGACACGTGTTGATCATGTGTAAAGGGTGAAAAACTTTGCCCACCAGGGAGAAAGGATCTTCAAAAGCAAAGTTACATCTTGACGCCATACTGATCTAAAACGGGGGACAGCACCAGGAGGCCACTATAATGATATCCCATTCAAGGAGATATGGCAGCATCTTTGTGGTTATGGCCACTATGGCCAGCCATTGCGTAGACTGAGAAACATGGCACCTAATGGTTACCGGCTAGCAGATAGAGAGCATGATTTCAATTGGAAAAGGTTCTGTGGGGAAAATTTGTTTATTAAAACAAACAATAGAAAATTGACTGAGAATTGTACCTGTGGGGACAGTTGTCTTAAGTGCTGGAGCTTGAGGAATAAATTATTTTCATTTAATTTAGCATGATATTATCTTATCTAATTCCAGCAGATTTTATATTAAAATTGTATGATGCCAGATCAACTCCTCCTAGCCAGCCAACTTTTGCTCAAATTTTGCCACCAAATTTTCCCTCCAAGTGAGATTCTGCTTGGTGGATCAGCAATGCTTCATTTGGTGCAGCTGGGTGCACCCATGACCAAGCCACATATGGAAGGTCCCATCAGATAATAAAAGGATTGACTATGCCAAACTTGTTAGGGTCGGTATTTCCTTTTCTAGCAGAAGGGAAACACATTGGCGGGGTTTTGAGCCCAAGTGTACACTCCCAACTCTATTCCGCTGGACTCCAATTTATCAATAAAAATGGCCCCCTCATAGGGACCCAATATTGTTGAGGGAGAGGGATGCCCACCACTTTCCTGCTGGTGGTGGCTTCTTACTAACGCCATCTTCAAACACACATGTCCAATTCGCTTCACTAACTCTTGGGGTGGTGAGGTTGGGAGGAAAAGAGACTTCCTTGATGGGGTACGCCATCACCTAACACTCATCCACAACATGGGCTAAATTGCTCTGGGACATGAGAGTACGCCCAATTTTTTGCCCATTTATTGTTCATAATGGAAATTCCTCACGGTTAAGGAATAGGGAGTGCTCCTCAGGACTTACATTATCATTTTTTTTACAGGGGAGCACCACCGCCAGTGACTTGGGCAAGGACACCGTTCTTGTGGGCCTTTGGCAACTTAATAGCCAAGAGTGTGGAATTATTTGAAGCAGGACAGAGAGCATTGGGGTGCAGGGCATGAAATGATCCACCAGCTCACCATAATAGACACAGTCACGGGTGCTGACCCAACTACTTTTTAATGATGGAATCACCTTCCAGGCCACAAGATACTGGACCAAATGGCAGGATTTCTGCGAGGCCAAGATTGCTTTGACCTCAGCCTCCTCCAATCCTTTGACCAGGATTAGCTCCTGTCCCACTGGGTCCTTCCCCTTAAATTAAGACAACTGAGAAATGTGGAAAACGGGGTGCTGTTTCTAATGGTCCTGAAGCATCAAACTAAATGCGCTGTTTCCCAAATCTTCCTCCACAACATGGGGTCCAGAGCGCTTGCTTGCAAACTTATGAGAGGGCATCATATGCAGGTGCCACATATCCAACATGATGGAGGACCACAACGTGATTTCATAATCCAGGAAGCATTTCTGGTCTGCAAAGCATTTATAATTGCTGATGGCCTTGGTCAGTGCTCACAGTCCAGAAATTTGGAGCTCCAAATGTGCTGCGCATGGTCTGCCATAGCTGAACTCTTGGGCAAACGCAGGGGTTGATCAAAAGTGAAGGGTTATACCCCAGCATGGCCTCATATGTCAAGAACCCTGTCAATACATGAGTGCCTTGATTATATGTAAACTGGGGCACTGGAAGATCATCCGCCCAGGTGTCCTGTGCAGCAGAGGCATAACATCAAAGATACTATTCAAGAATCTGGTTACCCACTTTTTGGGCTTCGCCCTAGTAGCCATGAAGCCTTGACCTTGGACCCTCAATAAATTTATTTATTTAGACTATTTCAGCCTATATTTATTAATAATTGAACAAGCACTATTTTATTAGGATTAAGGCCTAAAAATTATAAATCTTAATGTACTGAGCATCAAAAAGCTAATAATGGCAAATTCACAGTTAAAAGAATTCGGGATGAATCACCACGTTTTTGCTCCATTGGTTGATTAAATAGGGAAGAGCCCCAAACCAACTCATTATCATCTTGATATTAGCCTGAGGTCATATTTCACATGTAACTCCTCTATTCATCCTCATGTCACCTATTCTACCTTTCTATTTGTTGGCTTCTCTTCAGAAGATAATAGAAACCATTTAACTTTTTTACCTTTATCTCAGTCCAGATATCAAAGATAAAGCCTAATTTTCTCTAACCCTGAACATAAACTGTGCCCTTACCTCCTACATTCCCAAGACTACTTCCATCCTTACACATTGTATTCCACTATCTCGCTTCATCTAGATTATCCCCTTCTTTTATTTTTTTTAATTCTTGATATATTTTGGTACTATTTAAAGTACCATTTATTTTTCAATAAATTTACGCTTGATTTATTAAATATTTCATCATTTTATTCTGCCAAGTTTATCTAGAGATTAATCGCACTTTAAGCAGAGATTTGCCTTGATGATTCCAAATCCATCAAGAGATTGCCTAGCATTGACTAAAGATTTTTTTCTGTTTGAGTGAACAGAGATTGCCTCAATGACGCCGTTTCCATTGAGAGATTGCCTTAGGAAAGAAGTACCCCTAAGAGACTCTGCTGGTGCTATTTAAAACTAATTATTGTGTAGCTTTAGAAGGACATGACCTTCAAATTTGACAAAAACCTGACACCACTCCATTTGACCATTAGATCAAAGAGGTATGTGGTTGAGCAGCACAGCTTAATTTTAAGATAGCTAGGAGTTCAGTCCAAAAATGAGCTGTAAACTGTAGCCCTCAGTCACTCACAATTTCCTGAGGTAATCTAGCATTTAGAACACATTCTGCACAGAGCCAGGCCATCTCCTCGGAGGTGATGGCTGATGAACAAGGGATAAAAAATGAAGACTTGTTAAGTGGTCCACAACCACCATATTCATGATAAACCCATTGGAGCTGGGAAGCTCTACTATGAAATTGACTGACACTGAGGTCCATGGACCCTCCACCTGCTGCAGGGGAAGGAGAAAACCATTTATTACCTTATCTATTTGCTTTTTCCCATGTGCACGTCATGCAATTAGTAAACCATGCCAGGATATCCTTAGAGATACCTGGCCAGTTATACGTCCGTTTTGCCAAATTCAGGTATTTCTTGTTTCCTGTGTGTTCAAATGGTGGGGATCATGATGAGTACAAATGACTTAATCTCTGAGTTAGAGCGGAACCCACAGTCTTGACCTGAACTAAATTGTTCCCTCTTCCAATGAATAATGAGTACACTTATGCGTCAAAAGTTCCAGCTGGTCCAACAAATCCAGGCCCTCCAAGTAGGCCATTTGACCTGCCAATACCCAAGAGACAAGTGACACATCCAGGGCCCAATATGCCACCAAAATTGCGGGAGGAGAAATAGCCAAGACCTGAGATGGCGGAATTGTTATGGTTAGCTCTTGCTCCTCCATCTCCACTGAACTCAACACATGGTTCTGAAACAACAAATTGGGAAGGACGTTAAAAGCCTCTCATGAATGCATACTTAAAATAAAAAACTGCAAAGGTCACAATATGTCTGGGCATGGTAATGTTCCAGCTTCTGAAGTTTTCTGTAAATAATAAGATCCTGATGATCCATCCAAACGGTCACCTAATGTCACGCGCCCTGAAGAAAATACCGCCAGTGGGTAAGAGACCATGCCACAGTAGCTAACTTCTTGTCATAAATGGTCATAATTGTTCAGATGAAGTGAATTTGCATGAGATATAGACAAATGTATGTTTTAACATGTCATGCGCTTTGCAACAGTACCACCCCACTGTGGCTGAGAAGGTGTCACGTGATATGATGAAAGGCTTGGTGGTGTCAGCGAGTTTAAGAATAGGAGGTGCCAAAAACACCTCTTTGATGGCATTAAACGCATGTTGGCAATCCTTTGTCCATTGGGGTTTACATTCTTCCCTGTCAAAGGATGCAGCAGCGTGGCCAACTGAGAAAGGGCGGGGGGAATTTCTTTAAAAAGATGATTGTGCCCAAAAAGCTTTGCAACTGCTTCTGGGCTGTAAGATTGGGCCACTCAAGAATTGCCTCGAACTTGCTGAGGGAGAATGGCATAAACATCCTTTATGAACAGGTTACCCAAGAAGTTAACCTCATCAATGAAAAACTTTCACTTAGAGGGCTTTACATAAAGTTCCGCCTTGTGCAACATAGCCATCACCGCCTCCAAATCCTTCTCATGCTTCTTGGGGTGGGAGAATGCATGAGTTTATAATCAATATATGCTACTTCTCAGATAAATCTGAGGTCTCTGAGAACGTCATTGATCATATGCTATAATGTAACTGGTGGCTCTTGAGGCCAAAAGGCATCACACAGAACCGAAATATTCCCTTCTGGTACAAATTGCCATAAGCCACTTAAGGCCTTTCCTCACCAAGATTTGGTTGAACGTATTCATAAAATTAATCTTTTAAAACACCTGGGACTTTGCGATCATCTGGCTAATCATTTGCTCAAGGGGAGGGGTCCTGAATGGTAATATTACCAAAATGTCCATAGTTGATGCAGGGCGCAGCATACCATTGCCTTCTGAGTGAAAACTATGGGAGATGCGATGGTAGGGATCTGCTTAACCGCCCACATTTTTAAAGAATATCGTCTAACTACACCTCCAATGCCTTGCCCTTCTGTGCTGGGTAGGGATACAACAGGCATTAAAGTTAATTACAACCATCATCAAATAACAAACCAGGTCATACTTGAAATGCAGAAGAAGGCGTTTAGCTTTTTCCGGATCAAATATATCCCTATATGCTGCCAATGCTGGAGGAAAATCTGGTGGAAGACCCATGAGAGAGGGGATTGACGATGGAACCCACCCCCGCTTCATCACAAGTGTATCAATAAGGGGAAACTCACCACATAACTGGGTGTTAATACAGAATATTACATTTGATTCCAGGTTGAATTTAACCTGCTGCTGACGCCACCACCCTACCCCCAAAATGACTGGGAAAAGCAGATCTGACACCACGGCGGTACAATCACATGAACATAACTGATGTCCTAAAAAGGCACTGGGTGTCATAGCTGCTTTTCTTTCTCGTAACAATCACTTTAGTTACTACAATTTGATTTGAAAAGCAAATTTGGATAATCACACACAGGAAAGATGGGCGACTTTAATAACAAAAGTAAAATACAACATGGGCGAGCATTATGGCAAGCGGTGCACTGAACGGTGCAACTAAGGGCAAGAAACGCCCTGAAGGGGGACCAGGAAAACAAGCCATAAAAAAATCGTAAACTCAGACACCGTCTGGGTTTATAGTATTTACTGTAAAGCATGTGCAATACATGTACATTCAATTCAACCAACCTTTGTCAAAGGTGGAACACGAGATCAGACTCTTCCTTGGGGATGAGTCACCAACCCTGTGGGAGAAAACATGTGAGGCACAGCCCTCACTTTTCCCTCACGCGGTGTATGTAGCCACCAACAACATGGGCCGCAGCTGGATTGATATTGGTTTTGAAACAGCTGATGAAGCTGATGCCGCAGCAAAAATCTACGTGGAAATTGCCCTCCATGAGGGCAAAAATTGTGCGCACTGCGCGCACCAGATGGAACAAAGCAAAAACTTTGTTCATCTCCTTTGACTCGCTCCCCACCAACCTTTCTCGTAAGGTAATTGAGGAGGAGCTCCGCAAAGGTCTTGTGGCCTACTGAAAAATACAACAACTTGAATTACAGCGATTTCGCTTAATGCCTGACCTGTACACGGGCAAAGCTATCGCTGTAATCAACCCCTTCCCAGAAGTGGAAGAGGATTTATCCAGAATTCCCTGCGCAGCAGAATTTCACTTGCAGATGGGGGCCAGTCAGCTGCATTCCAAGTTACACCGGAATGTGCACCACCCATTTGCAACCACTGTGGCTCACTGGGCCACAAGGAACATGCATGTCCTGTAAAAGAGGGCTTAATGGAAGATGATTTTTGTGAAGAAGCTATGGACGAAGATAATGAAAACTTCGCCAAAATGACTGATGGCCACCACCCATTCCTCTGGGGTGAAGATGGACTATACTCCATCATGGACCCAGTTACAAGTAAACAGCGTAAAGCAGCACAAAAAGCCCACAAGAGAGCAGCGGCTGAAGCGGCGGCACACGTGGAATCCGCCATTAACCATGGACAAATTCAGGAGGATATTTAGGATATTTACTGAACAACCAATCAGAACAATATGCCCAGGTAAAAAATTTTCACAGTAACTGGACTGAGCCACAAAGCGTCGTCAGTCATGCACATACTGAGGAACAATACAACCGCAATTTGGGCGAAAATGCGGTGCACAATGCAACAAAGTTGAACCTCAAAAATATAAAATCCAATCAACAACCCGCATCAAATCAACATGAGACCTGTGCAGGAAAAGTTGATGCAAATGCAAAAAACTGCAATTCCCTTGAATCATTGGGTCAGATCAAGGGAACCAACAATGGCAGTGAAAGAGTTGGAGTACAGACGTGGAGCATGGCCAAAATGAGCCGTGGTGGGATAGGACCAGAGGGTCCTCCCAACCGCTCCTGAGGCGCCATGGGCACCTCAGTGTCAATAGGGATGTTAATTATCGCGGGAGCCAGGGCTCATATGTCCCAAGCCAAAAAGCTGGTATTCCTGCAAAAACCTCTTGTAGATATCTTGGCCATCCAAGAAGCCCACTGCCTACAAGGGGAAGAAGAATCCTGGTCAACCAGGGTCGCACCATCACAACCAGTATGGACGTCTCACTGTGGGGTGATAGTCCAAAACAACAAAAGATTTAAAATTACAAATTAATCATCACACTTGCACGGTCAAGTCCTGGTAGCAACAATCAATGCCAATATGAAATAATTTCGTTAGAATGTATCTATGCACTGTGCACTGCAACTGAGAGAAAAAAACTTGAAAAAATTTGTACTCTCACCCTCCCACCAGATATCATCATGTTAGGCGATTTCAACTGCTGGGATAACCCCAATACAGATCGATGGCCTAATCCCAGGGGATACCCACCTGGACACATTGAATATCGCACAATGAAGGCATCTCTTGGCTTACAGGATGCTCTTCCTCCCAATTCACCAATCCTTCCCCACATGACAAGACCCAACATATGTAAGGGAATACTCATATCGATGAGTCATATTGACCACATCCTCATCCCACAATCCCACCACTCAAGAATCTCCAAATTTACAACAAAAAAGATCAATTTTTCTGATCAACAATTAGTTACGGTGCAGTTAGCGCCTTCCCAATCCCACACACAGGTGTCGCCTTGGAGAAAGCTTCACCCAGAAAATATAAGATTGCCTGAGATATCAGACTGGGTTGAAAACAAGGCTACAAACCCAGAATTCACAGCCCCATTCACTTCAGATCCCATCAGGACAGGGGAAAATTTCTAGAAAGATTTAATCAACAAAATATGACATATTGCATCACGCAAGTACACCGCGGACACAGCCACAATCAAGCGTACCTTGGCAGAACTAGACCACCTGAAAATAAATACTCCGAGATCTGGCTATAGCCCTAATTGGGACGCAAATGGGCAGAAATTTCAGCCCAACTTAACAATCTCATCTTTGAACACCAACACAGAATTAAAGTATCAAACAAAGGTAAGTTCATAAAGGAAGGCGAAACCTGTTCAACATACTTTTTCCGCCAATTCCACTCCTGCGGAAACCAGCCCATGTGCACACAGGTCTGCAAGACCAAGGGCACTGTGGCAACTGACCCTGAGGAGGTCAAGGCGGAAGTACACCGCTATTACACTGAATTATATCGCAATATGCCAACAGATCCACAAAAAAAGAATTTATTCAAACTGCCAAGATACAAATTACACCACCAAATTACAATATACTATCCCTTATTACACGGGAGGAGCTTTAAGAAACAATTCGCGGTGCACCACATAGGAAATGCCCAGGGCCTGATGGGATACCATACAAATTTTACAAAAAAAAATTTCAACAAATCTCCCCCCTCCTATTGGCGTCAATGAACCAGAGTTTGTTGGAAACACGCCTATTAGCAGGAGGCCATGAATGCTACGTTATAACCTTGTTTAAAAAGGGTGACAAGTTACTTTTCTTTCTTGTTGCAATCACTTTTGCAACCTATTCAAAATTAAGTCTGAATCTAGTTTGATAATCTCACAGAGGAGATTAGTCTGCGCCCATGTCAGGGAGCAGTTGGGCAAGTAAGGTAAGAGGAGCAGGTGGAAGGCCCGCAGCCTCAAACGTTCAAAAACGCCCCGGAGAATCTGGCAGAATTGACAAAATTTTAAAAACTGGTGGTCACTATTTCCCCACAAATCCTCACATGGCAAGCATAATGCAACCAGTACATCAACATGCCACACTCCCAGCCACTTTCGTCAGTGGAATATGGAGTCCACGTATTTCTGGACATCCAACAAACAGCTTTATGGGAAAATTTTGTGAAGATGTGCACACCTTTTCCTGACCGCAGTGTACATCGCACCTCACTCCATGTCACATGGCTGGCTGGACCTAGGTTTCAAAAACAAAGAGGCAGCAGATGAGGCTGCTGCGGTGCGTGTAGTAGTTGACCTCCCTAAAGGGCAATGGGTCATCAAAACCAAATGCACCAAATGGACAAAATCAAACCAAATTTTCCTCACGTTTGACTTTTTGCCTACTACAGTAAAACGTGACACTTTGGAACAACACCTGAAAGATGGTCTCGCCATATATGGCGAAATACAATCTAAAGAAATGCAAAGCTTCACGCTGATGCCACACCTGTGCACTGGCAAAGCCATTGCAGTTCAGACCCCAACTGAGGAGATCGCGAAGGACCTAACCCAGATCCCACACTCCACTTTTATTGATATCACAGGGCATACCACCCACCCATTCCAGGTGACCGTGGACAGAGCGCCCCCCATCTGCACTCACTGTGATGCGTTATGCCATAAGGCGCACACATGCCCCACCAAGGAGGGCGTCACATTTCAAGAGCACCCCTCGGCGGCCATGGCCAGTGGAGAGGCGCACTACAAACCAACTGCAAGCACCAAAGAGGCTTTTCCGTGGAGAGCACAAGGCTGCTACCTAATGGTAAAGCCTATCTCCCTGCAAGAGCGAAAGAAGGCCAAGCAGGCCCACAAGGCCGCAGCCAAGGAAGCAGCTAAAGTCACTACTGCTATCCCACACTCCCAATGCCAGGAGGACATTGAAACCTTCGTGGCAGAAGCAACTTGGGAATCCATCAACCAATCAGATTTGGAATCCCATGCTGATTGGGCCACTCAATCCGAGGATCCAATGGGTGACTCGATCTCACCCAATCATTGCACCCAAGCTCTGGAGGAAACTGACTTAGGGCCCATCCCAACTAAAAATTTTTTTGACCCACTCAATGGTGCACCAAACTTATCCACACCGCAAAAAATTTGTCTGACGTTGGGGAAACAAAAAGCGAAGGCTAAAGCCAACGCAACTCTTTCCACAAAAATTAACAAAAATCCCAATAGCATTGCTGCTAACACCCACGCTGCTGTGAAGGCCCGTGGGGATCTAGAAGAGGATGGTGGGCCCAGGTGCCACCCCCTCGCACCTAAGGTGTGAAGGGGGAAACCTTCACTTTAGGGACATTGAATATCACTGGACTCAAGGCCTCCCCATCCCGGGCTAGGAAACTGAGTTTTTTACAACAAAATTTACCTGTGGATATCCTGGCCATCCAGGAGTCCCACTGTCTGCAAGGTTCCGAGGAAAATTGGAAAACAATGCTCCTCCCATCCCTATCCTTTTAATCTGAGCACTATGGGGTGCTAATTTGGAAAAATAATTTTTCAAATTTTTATCATCAGAAACCTTCCTCAATGGCCAAGTCCTTGTTGTCACCTTCTCGTGGGCTGACGTGGTACATGCTATCATCAACATCTATGCCCCAAACGGTGCATGAGAGCGTCGAGAATTTTCCTCATCAGTCAAATCCCTCCCACTACCCCCAGACCCTTTTGTAGTCTGCGACATGAACTGCTGGCTAAACACTCCAATGGACTGGTGGCCTTCCTCCTCCCACGCCCCCCAGGGCCACGTTGAACTTCGCGTTCTAAAGGCCACCCTCAGGCTAATGGATGCGCTGCTGTGGCAAGCCCCACTGCTCGAGAACATGATGTGCCCCCATGTCCACAACGGCCAATTAAGGTCCATGTCCCACATCGACCTTATCCTTATGCTGGCGAAATTCCAACCCCACATATCCCACTTTAAAACAACAAAAATGGAATTCTCCAACCATCAACTGGTCTCAATAACCTACCACCTACCTGTCACAGCTGCTAAGGCCCACATTGGTGCAAATCCCGCCCCTCCAAGCTCTTGTCGCCAGGATTTTCCACATGAGTGGAATCAGCAACTTTGGCAAAAGAGTTTGTTGCACCATTTTGCATTGACCCCATTTCCACATGGGCAACTTTCAGAGATGATACCATCCGCCACTCTTGCCACCTCTCCTCCAGATGCTCATGAGCCACATCGGCTGTCATTTCGCGCGCTCTGGCAGAGTTGGCACACCTGGAGTCCAATATCCCAGCTACAGGATACAGCTCTGCATGGGGCTGGAAGTGGGGTAGAGGCAGCCTCCCACCTCAACGCGCTCAAAAGGCAACACAAACATTGGGTTTGTGTTCAGTACAGGGCTAAACGCATCACAAAAGGTGACAAGTGCACCGCACATTTTTTTAAAAAAATTTTGCACCACGCCAGAGTGTGGCCTGCACACAGGTGTGAAGATTGGATCATTCCATTATGGATACGCCAGCCAAAGTGGCAATTGAAACACAAAAGTATTACTCTGAGTTGTACAAATCTGATCCAATTCAGCCGGCTGAAGTGGCAGAATTTCTCAACTGAACCCACATCCACACCATTTTCCAATACCCAGAAATAATGAATTTTGATTACTCCGAACAAATTATGGACAGCCATTTGTGGTGCACCAAACCAAAAATTCCCAGGCCCAGATGGCATTCCATATGAATTCTATAAGAAGTACTTCAAATATACATCCCCACTACTGTTGGCCTCACTTAACCAGAGCCTTTTGAAAATGCGCCTCCTACCAGGAGGTCAAGAGGCCTTCACCGTCACACTCTTCAAGAAAGGGGACAAGCTAGACTTAGCCAACTGTCGCCTCATTTTCTTAACTAACACGGATACAAAAATTTTAACTAAAATCATGGCTAACCGTTTAGGGATTGTAGCATCTGTCACCATCTCCCCAGAACAATTCGGTTTCATATCCAGAAGGTTGATCTGGGACAGTGTGCACTCTGTGGCCAACGCATACCAGTCCACAGCCTCTGGGGCACTTGCACTCTTGGATCAACAGAAGGCCTATGATAGAGTAAGCTGGGAATACCTCAGGGCCTGCCTCCATCAATTCCGCTTACCCCCTCGCTTCATCAACTGGGTGATGCTGCTCACAGAATCTGCAACTATGGCAGTACATGGCCCTGGCTTCCTAACGGAAGTAGTCCGCCCTTAAAGGGGCTTGCGACAAGGAGACCCCCTTATCCCACTCTTATACAACTTCAGCCTTGACCCACTACTTTGAAATGTGAATGCCCAACTCACCGGGGTCCATGTGCCAGGCCAAGCCCCAGTCAAGATGATGGCGTTTGCAGATGACTGTGTACTGGGGTGTCTAATAATAAAGATGCACGCACACTTGAAGCCCTCATCCAGGAGTATTCCCGGGTAAGTAACACTTCACTGAATGCCTCCAAAACTGAAATCAACCTCCTTGGTCGGTATCATAACTGCTGGGCCCCTGCAACCAGCGTTCAGCCTGGCCCATCTGCTCGCACACGCGCTCGTCCTCCCAGATCACCCCAAACCGCCCCACTGGTGCTCCCCTTTGTGCCACGCCCTACCATAGGGCTGGTCTGCCATCTGAGCGTGTGGGTGGAGGAAGGCGGATATGCATCAGCAGTAATGGAGAGTCATATTCTATACAACGTGACGAAGTGCATCGCCTCCCTCAGAGCCCACCCTACTTCCCTTACTGGCAGGGTCGTTTTGGCCAACTCTATGCTCCTCTCTAAAGTCTAGTTTGGAGCCCACGCCATCCCCTTCTCCCCAAGATTCTTCAAATCCTTGCATGCCCTGCTGCAAGGATGGCTATGGTCAGGTCGCCCTCCACTAGTATGGTTAGAGGTCATGTTTGGCCCTCAACAGCATGGTGGCATGGGCCTGCTTGACTTCAGAGCCCATGCGGCCAAGATCCTTGGCACCTGGATTGCGGCCATCACTGCCCCTATGCTCCCCTCCCAACACTGGTCCCGCACAGCTGCTCCAACTTCTCCCGCGCCTTGGGCCTCAATAATCCATCGAGCCCCCGCTCCTGATGAAATACCTGGCTTCACACCCATCGGCCACAAGTCCTCACGGTACTAAAACCCACTACAAACGAATCCTCCTCTCCATGCGGAGCGCAGAGTGGAGAATTTGTATTAGCAGACATACAACCTGAAGAGGCTGCCCCTCACCCCAGTTCACACAAGAGGTACAGGGACTACCCATCCAAGATGGCGTGATCCCCACACGGCCCCATGCCCTATCCAGGGTGGACTACCTGGACATGGTAGACATCCCTTACTCCATTGAGACCCAAAAAAACTATCTGGAAATACGCACACCATCCTCTGTTGCAGCCTCAAATCCGTACCCATGTGTGACGCTGCCTGAGGTGGGTGTACCATACAGCTGAGCGCTCTAACGCTTTACACTCATCCTGCGTCGTGTGTGGCCAGTATGGAACGCTGTTTACCGCCTGGAGAAGTGTCCTACCTCCAAGGTGATATGGCGCGAAGTCCAACGTCTGCTTGGCCAGGATCAAACACATCCCTTCAGCCTGTCAAGAGATATGTTTGCTTTATCAATGGCCTCCCCCTTCCACCCTCCCTCCGTGCACTGGTGGTTGCAATAGCCATGTGGACTATCCATACGATTGTCTTGGATGCCATCGCAGGCTCCACTCCCCCTCCCAGAAGCTGTCCACAGATTCCGGTCTCATTTGGTGGACCACTTTCAGGCGTGGATGTTTGGATACCTCCCACCATGTCGCCGACAGCTGGTCTCCTCCTGATTCCCAGTTTGGTTCATCAAATCAGACCCTTTCCTCCACACGTGTTCAATTGTGTCTACGGCCCATTCACACGTTCCCTCCCCTCCCCATAAGTGGCGTTCCCTCTGGCAACAAGAGATAGCATCGCTTCTCTGGGGTGCCTTCCATGTTACTAATTTTTGTCTCTTTTGGGTTGACATTCAGAAGTGTCCATCCCCTGGTCAGCCTTCCTTGCAATAAATTTAAAATTTAAAAAGGGTGACAATTTGGACCTGGCCAACTGGCACCCAATTGCACTCTCCAACACTGACACAAAGATTTTAACAAAAATTCTAACAGCTAGATTAGGCGCAATTGCATATGACGTCCTATCACCCAACCAGTTTGGGTTTATACCAGGGCGTTCAATCTGGAACAACAAACACCCTGTTGCAAACATTTGTCAATCCAAAGCAACTGGTGCCCTGGTCTTCTTGGATCAGGAAAATGCGTATGACCGTGTTAGCTGGCCATACCTAAAAGAATGTCTACATGCCTTCAAACTCCCACCAAGATTCATAAAATGGGCGATGCTCCTAACAGAATCTGCAACCATGGTTGTATGCGGCCCAGGATTCCTAACAAACAATATCAAACCACACAGAGGGCTCAAACAAGGGGATCCCCTCAGCCCACTGCTATACAATTTCAGCTTTGACCCGCTTCTCCGAGTAACTGACTCATGTCTCATGGGGGTAACCGCACAAGGACAACCAACAGTCAAGATACTGGCATTTGCAGATGACTGCGTAGCAGGTATAGCAAGCAATGAAGATGCCCTACAGCTGGAACACACTCTAGAGGAATACTCCAAGGTGAGCAATGCATCGCTCAACAAAAGGAAGACATAAATCATCCTCTTAGGCAAATACACAAACAATTGGCCACAACATCAGAACCTCACACCAACACTCGAAGAAAAAAACCCAATTATATTACCCTTTGCAACACCTCCCACCACCACTCCTGTCCGACACCTTGGAATCTGGCTAGAATCAGGGGGATATGCTAATGAGACAATGGAAAGTAACCTGTTACAAAAGGTATCCAAACGCGTAGCCTCCCTCAAGGGGAGAACCCCAGGACTAACAGGAGGAGTTACAGTTGCTAACTCGCTCATCCTCCCAATACTGTGGTACCAGGCCCATGCGATAGCCTTCTCACCTACCTTTATAACCTCAATTCGCGCGCTTATCCAGGGCTGGCTGTGGCCTGGCTCTCACCCTCCTATACGGATGGAAACTCTATTTGGCCCACGCTAAAGCATAGGCATGGGACTAATGGATTTTGAGAGCCATGCCAATCACATCCTAGGTACCTGGATAAAGGAAATCCTTGCTCCAGACCTCCCACAATAACATTGGTCCAGAGCAGCAAGGACTAACTTTGCACAGGCGCTCAAATTAACCAAACCACATAGTCCACCCAGACTACTTTCATACCTTGCCAAGCACCCTACTGCAACGGGTCCACATGGAACCTCCCCTCATTTCAAACATATCCTCTAAACTATCCGCCGTATGGGATGGACCATAGAGAACATGGGTACTATACAGGGAAGGGGACGACCCAGCCCCCAATTCAAATTAAGAAACCCAGAAAACCACCCCCAGAGGGATATGCTCGCAACAACCCCAAGCATAGTTAGGATAGAATATCTAGATATGCTGGACATTCCCTATGATTTAACCACACAGAAAGCAATGTGGAAAATGACACACCACCCGCTCCTACAGCTAAGGATAAGAGCAAACGCCTGGCGCTGTTTGAGAAGGACCTATAGGACGGCGGACCACTCCAACTCCCTCCACAAAACATGTGCAGTATGTGGAGGGGAGGGATCCCTACATTACCGCCTAGAAACATGCCCCCCAACCAAAGCTATATGGCAAGAAGTCGCACGCCTGCTCAAGATTCAAAACGAACAGGAATTCTCGATATCAAAGAGTATCTTCACGCTCCAGATCGAGTCACCAATCCCATCTACCCTCCGCTCCCTAATAATACCCATTGCAATGTGGACAATACACACAATTGCATTAGATGCGTTCAAGGGCACGGTCCCAACCATTCATGGGATTATTAACAGATTCCATGTCCACTTACTAGAGCACTTTTAAGCCTGGCTCTATGGATATATGAGACCAAGACAAAAAGTGCTCATAGAATCATGCTTCCCACTCTGGTTCCTCCACACAGACCCTTTCCTTCACACCTGCTCCATAGCAGGGGAAACCCCTTCAGAGTAGTGCACCAACCCCCCCATACCTGGCAGTCCCGCTGGCAACAGGGATAACTTGAGTACCCTGGGGTGCCTAATTTATATTTATTAGTTAATCTCTTAGTTTCACATACATTCGGTAATGTCTGTCCCCTGGTCAGCTTACCTCGGTTAAATAAAAAGGCACTGGGTGTCACCCTATATGACACCATGGAGCGGATGACATGCCAAGTACTGTTGCACTCACTTTCAGGTCTAAATCCAGCTCCTTCGCTAATTTTAGATTCATAAAGTTCCCTGCCGCTCCAATATCCACAAGTACCTCAATAGACACCCAGTTTGTATCCAAACAAATTTCCAAAGGCAAAAAAAGTAGGAAAAACCTTGTTTATTTGCCACATCATAGGTACCACCAACTAGGTGAAATGATCTCTGAATCGTCTGGGGAACTGAAATCAGTTGGGGAATCAGCCCAATCAATAAAATATTTCTCAAATGCTGCGAGTTGTAACTCTGACAAATCAGACACCAGGGTTTTAACGCCTACCATTTCATTTCTGGAAACCGCTTTAACTACTGGCACCAGGGCTAGGAAAGTTGATGCAATCAGATGGTAAGAGGCTGAAGCCTCTACTGGAGCCAATTCACACACCCTGGGATCCTGGTCAGAACAGTCCCGTTAGGTGAGAGATTAATGGTATGCTGACCTTCATTCAACACTCAACTCAAAACTGCCTCAGTGAGGAACATGTTCACTGAATCTACTACCCCACCTGATGCATGGTGGATTGTGGCACTGATGGAGAAAACCACTGAAACCACATGCTCTAATGAACCCAACTGTGCGTCACAGGTGGAATGGTTAGTGGAAATTGGATCTAATATGGCACAGAATATCGTGATAAAAATGTCCAGTGGATGCCTGAGCCCAGCATCCTGAACCTGGAGATCTTCTAGAAAAAGGCCCAATTGAACGCCTCTGCACCCAATTTTAAGATTTTAACATCTGAATTGATCTCAACACTGGCACCTTCACTTTCATGGACAGGGCTCCCAAGGCCCCACCTGACACCAGCCCTACACCACTCGCCCCCATATGTGGCTGCACCAACTCTGATTGGTCCTGTCCAAATGGATGGCCTTTCCAGACACACCATGCCGAGGTGTGGTGCACTGGCCTCTGTCGCCTAAGACCTCCAGGCAGAGGTGCCTCCCAAGACCTCTAAACGCCTCAGGGTCAATGGGCTGAGGTGCAGCCAACCGGCCTCTGTCACCTCGGGCCACTCTGGCTCTGGACTAGCCAGGGCAAGACTGCTTCAAAAGGATCCCAGAGCATCCACCCCTTCCCTGATGCACCGCCATCTACTCCCCAGAACTTGCTTCAAATAATATAAATTTTAATAAAAAATTTTAGGCAAAAAGTGGCCTTTATTAGAAGTGGACTTAAAGTTGTAATATAATTCCAAAGTGAGGGCCGTTGGGGCTGACCTCATTTTCAAATACTTCCAAAAAAGGCCAAATGAATTCTGAGTCATAAGGGGCGCAAAAGCCTCCAAAATTGGTGGCATCCAGGCAACTCAGTGGCAAAATGGGGGAACCTCGGAATAACAAACAATAAAATGAATTATTTAAATTATTCTGCTATTGACCCAAATAAGAAAAATCTACTTAGAATAGCAGAATTGCAACTATCAATATCCATAAATCCCATAATTCCCAACTTATGGGATTTATGTACGATTGTTGATTTTTACATGCACCACTGATGATACCAATGTGATCAAAGGAGTAGAAACTCCCTCTTGGTTGGCCAGATATAAAATCCTGCAAATCCAGCAATACACATCCACCTCCACTGCGTCCAAAAGAGCTACACTTTTTAAGCATCTGTCAGGGAGGAGGAAGCCTTCATATTGGCAGAAAACTGCACCTGATATTTGGTGAGGGCATCCATAGTCTGGGTCACAATCTCCTTGTAAGGGACAGATGAACCCACCCCTGTGCAGGGATGGCACTGGTGCTGAATTTTGTGGGAGGAAATATTGGATCACGAAATTCAGCACCACCGTGCAGAAGCACCTGATGAATGCACTTACTGACCATACAAAAAGAGCCAAATTAAGTACCATTTGCAGGTTCATGTGGTATTACAGTACCATTTCATCACCTACTTCTAGGAGAAAGGTTGAGAAGGCAGAAACCAATTGTCAGTCATTTATGTCTCTGAGCCAGCTAATAATGTAGAGACTAGCCTGCCAATGACGGTTAGTAAACACTCAGGATGAAAACCAGAATTCTAGAGGCATAGCCGTCCATATGACTGAATCTGAAAGGGATGGAAACATTTAAGGGAGAGCAACTAATGATCACCATTACCATCAAACCTACTAACAACAACACCTTTGCAACAGTGGCAGCCGTTGTTTCGCTGTTGTTGTTTCTCTCAGGACCATAGATAGCCCTAAATTTACTCTAGCAACATGGGTTGCCAATCACACAGGAAAAGTCGTAAAACTTCACCCAAGGGGAGAAAGTATCTTCAAAAGTAAAGTCACATCCTGACGCCATACTGAATCTAAAATGGGAGACAAGCCTGAGAAGTTACTATAATGGTATCCTCGTTTGAGGAGAGAGGGCAGCAATGCTATGATTATGGCCACTATGGCCCAGTAATAGCGTAGACTGTGGAATATGGCACCTACTGAGCAGCGGCTAGCAGATAGAGAGTATAATTTAAATTGGAAAAAATATGTAAAAACTTAAATTAAAACAAAAAATATAATAAACTTACAACTGTGCCTTTGGGGACTGTTGTTTTAAGTGCTGGGGGCTTGAGGAATTTATTAAAATTTGCATTGATTTAGGATAATGTGATCTCATTCAATTCTGGCAGATTGAAACATTAAAATTTCATAAAGCTGGATCAATCTCCTCCTGGACAGCTGATTTTCACTTAAATTTTGCTAAAAAAAGTTCATTACCAGTATATTCTGCTTGGTGGATCAGCGATGCTTCATCTGGTGCAGCTGGGTGCATCCATGACCAAGCCACATATGGGAGGTATTATCAGTTGTTGAAAATTTTGATTACATATGAACTTTGTTTGGGCCAGGTTTGCCTTTTCCAGTGGAAGGGAAACACATTGGCTGAGTTTCAAACCTGAGTGTACTGTCTGACTTTATTCTGCTGGACCCTAAATCATCTAAATTAATGGCCACCTTTTAGGACCCAATATTATTGAGGAAGAAGGATGCCCACCACTTTCCTGATGGCAGTGGCTACTTTTTGCTACCACCTCCAAACACACAACCCCAATTTTCTGTATCAACTCTTGGATGATGAGGTAGGGAGAAAAGGGGGCAGCCTTGGGGGGTACTCCATCACCCAACTCTCATCCACCCATGGGCTAAATTGACTAAGAACATGAATGAAAGGCCCACCTTTTTTGCCTCCTTTCTTTGTGCGGAACAGATTTCTCTTGCAGTTAAGTTGCATGGGGTGCTCCCCCGGGAACTTACAGGAGATTCATCAGACAGCCTTTCATTATATTTCATTTGAACCTTAGAGCATTGCTCAAGTATCACAATAGCTACACACTATTGGGAAGCAAATATTTTTTATATTGCTAAATAGCAATGCAATGGCGACTCTGAGAGGTAGATCCTAATTTGGATTTTGCCATTCAATATTGAACAAAATCTGTTTTAAGAATGGATATTGGTTGGATGCATCAGTAGGTAGAGCGCTGATAAGGCAATCTATACTGAATTTTATAATTTTGTGAATTTGGCTTTTATAACTGTTTGATGCTATCTAAAGTAAGGCTAATAATTTCATGCCTTAATCCCTTTAAATTGCCAATTACTACATTAATAATAAATATAGGCCAAAAATGCCTAGATAGATAAATGTATTATAAGCCCAAGGTTTAGGCTTCACTCCTATATTCAAATCCTGAAACATGTTTTACTTAAGTTTTATGGTATGTGAAATCTTCCCTCTACTTTATACCATTAGACTTTCAAGTTAATTCAGTGCCTGTCAACGCCATACGCAAATTGATATCAAAACTCTTAGAGTAGTTGTTCCAATCAAGCAATCCAGCAACTTTCCAAGTTGTGATCAAATTAATCAATATATTTATCCCCAAGCAAGATGTTATAATCCTCATGCACCATGTAAGCCTAAAAACCACAATTTTTGTCTTACTGATCTAAGACTTACTTGGTGCAATCCATCCTAGAGACGTTCACTACATACTCTAATCTGTTCCAATACAGACACCAACGACCGTGAAACTTGGAGGAGTCTCATCCTCCCTGCCTCTCCCAACCTTGTGGGTTGCCTGTAAAAGAATCACAATTGACCCATCTGAGCCTTTTAGTTTTTTATAGGCCTTTGTTATTTATTTATATAAGTATAATCCTCTTTTAATGCCTAGGACTTCTCTACAAAAGTCAGTAGGTTGGCTGTACCTATGGCAATCTGGGTTATCTACTAGGCAATGACACACCCTGATTGGATTGCCAGTCTTTTTCCAAATAGCAGCCACCATAATACATATGTCCTCTTTGAGATTGTGACTTCTCCACACCTAGAGCAAAAAAACTTAAAAAACTATATTAAAAAGTCTCATTTTCAGATTTACCCTAGATGTCTATTACCCAGAAGCTCTTGACTCCTCCCCTTTAAGTCTCCTTGGTGTTCCCACCTCAACTCTGCTATTTATTTGTTAACTTACTTTCTTTTCTGTCCTCTGGACTATTAGAATAATGCACTTTATCATTTGTCTTTTGGTATGTAACTAAACTTTACAATACCACATTACAAAACTCTTACCTATAAACTGGGGGGCTACAAAAACCCACCTTACAAACCCTAAAATTTATTACAAAAATGTTATAGAAAAGATTATGTGAAAAAACTGAAAAGGGGGCTTAGGAAGAATTTGGTCATTATTAAATTAACTAAATTATAAAAACTTGATTGTAATGATAACTGTTTTTTCAGATATTAAAAATTTTATGGCGCTTTTGAGTACATTTACACATCAAAATAGATAGAAATATCACATATATAACAAAATGCTTATCTACATGCTACTATTATACTCTAAGATTACTGTTAGCATGAGAGATCAAGGTATGGTTATGACATAACACAATAGTAAAGAGTTGTGGTTCACCATTACATAATCATATAACAAGATTTTTATCTTTTGAAATAAAAGTAAGAAGGTGTTGAAGCAAATGATTCTTAATCTGAAGCTTTAACCTTTGATAGCTTTAGAGCAAACACTACTTACTGAATTGAGTAACCTAAAATAAGACTTATTTCCGCTTAATAAAAGTTTTGCTATCTCATTATACTTTCTCTATTTAAGGTTTACTTAATTTATAAAAAAATTTTGTCATCGTAATTTCTAAAAATTTGTTCTTAAATATATAAATTAAAACATAAATTTGGAATTAAACTTAGTATACAAAAGCATAAGCGAATTGTTAGTCTACATTAGTCTAATAAGAATTATAATCATAATCAAGACACTGGCTCAAGTATAGCTTAACTAAGCTTCCTTTATAGATTCTAACTTTTCACATATTTGAATTATTCTCTATAAAAGATCAATATACATTCAAGACTGATATGGATCTAGAGGATATAACGTACTTAGCTTTATACACATAGTAGGATTACTTAGCTAATCTTAGATAATCATAATTTGTCTCAAGAAGGGATTACAGTCTTAGCTATACTGAAACTGGATATATAAGCTTATTCCCATATTGAAATATTATATTAAAAATTATTAAAGAGTAGATTTATTCAATTAAAAATTTTACTCATAGTATTAAAAAGTGGCGGAGTGTAACATTCTATCCTTTGGTGTAAGGGTACCACCATATCAGTTGAGGCTTTTATATCTATGTCAGGATTTCCACCCAAAATGAAGGATTCAGATAAGTTGAAAGATGGGAATCAGACCCAAATTGACCTCAAAGCCTACAATTCAGTCAGGGATAATCCCTGACAAAAATTGACAGATATTGAGGTCAGTGATCATTCCTGATTCGATTTACAAGCCCAAACTTATGATGGGCATTATGCCTGACAAAAGTTTACTATAACTGAAATAGGCGATCAACCTTGACCAACATGCCAGAATCCTGCTCCCTTGGCGTCACCTAACGTCAGGGTTCAAACCTGAGCTATGAGGCAAGCTCTATCTGATTAATTGAATTAATTGGGGCTTGTACTGAATCCCCTATTGGTTTATTTATTAGATTTAGGCTGGATGGCTTAGATGGTCCCTGATCAAATTCCTTGACTTCCCTTAAAAAGCAAGTTCAAACAATAAACTTTACGCTTTTTCTCTTTTCACAATGTTAAGTTAAAATTGATTTGTATATAGGAATTGCTTATTCAGACGTAGTATCTGGAAAAGACTTCTCAACCAAGAGAAGCACAAATAAGAAAATTCAACATTCTAAAACTTTGGGTCCCCTGGCCTAAAATATTAAGGGATATGAGGTAATACATCTATGGTTCTGACAAAACTGGTGCTCCCTGCCAGGTTGCACCCCAAGTTCACAGTAAAAAATATAAACAACAAAAAATGGACAATAATGATTCCATTTCATAAAACTCCTCAGATTGTGAAGCCATTTGTCTCAGTGATTGGGCAATTAACATGAATGTTGGGGATAATGTGACCAACTGCGATATTACTTTTCCTTCTTCTATTGGAGTAACCCTCCATGCTCCATCCATCGGCCAATATAGCTTACATATGTCTGATTTCATTGAGGCCCTTCAGCTCCTCTTATATGGGGCTTTTGTCCCTGTGGGCCAAGCCAGTAGAAGAAGAGCTCTTGCCATACCTGCACCTATGATGAACTTAGTCCAAAGTTCTTCACTGAATATAGACCAAGTTGGAGCTGGACGTACAGGACGCTACCTGCATCAACCCTTCCATCCCACTTTATACCATTTATTTCAAGTAGCGGGGTTTCATCATCATTCTTTACTCTGCCACTTGCAGTTATTAGATATCATATACTTGCAGCTCATCCAACTCTATGTATCTGCATCCCAGTTTGGCAATGAAAACCAAACCACTACTGTGGAAAATCGGCAGTTTACTAAATGAAATAAAAGATGTGCTTACCCATCTGGATCAAGAAGTCATGAATCTTGTTCAAATGGAACTCACAACTCATTTTAGTCAACTAGAGGCTGTTATAATCAAGTTGTAGATTGTACCTGCGAAGTACACTCTAAGTTTGATAACTTTATCACTTCTGTTGATGAACGCCTCTGTCAGGTTTCCCCCAGATGCGCTTACTGGTGCTAATGTGGAGGAACCCAACAAGTAGGCTGATTGCAAGGGCTAGCATCAGCCAAGAGGACAGGGGTGGCTCCAGATGCGACAACGGATGAGACACCAGTCATTTGAAAAAATTTAACTTAATAAAAATATAAGATAAAATAAATCCTAAGAACAAAAGTATTTTATTAGATTAATATTCAGGGATTTTTATAGGGTATTTGTGGAACGTGCCTCAAGGATTGTTGTGGCCCCATCCAAGTAGTTTTTCTCCTGGCCTTCTGGATTGCCCACTGCTCTGATCCTTACTTGGATCTCGCCGCCCTTGTGACCAGGTCAAGTGATATCCCAGGTCACATGTCTTAGGGAATGGGGATATATCATTTCCTCATATTCAGAGCAATTTATACAAATCCCTGAATTCAATATTTGTTATTACTATGATTTTGCCCTTTTTTCCAAATCTATTGAGCTGTTTGGGATATAAACCCCTCAAATGGGGGTATCGATCCTTCCCCTGGAAAAGGCTTACACCTAACCCAGAGAAAATCCTGACAGCCTCCAAACCTTGGAGGAAATGATCTACGAATTAAGAGAATGCCAGAATAGTTTCATAACTCTGGGTTTCAAGGAGAGCCTGGTGAGCGTGGACCTCCCAGTTATGATGGCTGTGATGGTGAGCCAGGACCCCTGGTAAGGATGGACTGGATGGTGAAAGAGGACCCCCTGGCTGTGATGGAAAAGGTGGAGGAAGGGGACCCCTGGGCCCAAAGGTCCTCCAGGATCCAGTGGTGTTTCAGAATCCCTGACGAACGCCTACAGCATCAATCTAACAAATATGAAAATCTTGATGTCCAATTAGAATGGGTCGCCCAAGGAGCCCAACTTACTCAGGATGGAGTTCCTCTCTCCCAAAGTTCCTTACCTAATCATCATGAATGTCTCAGGACCTTGCCACCATACCTTCTTTGGTATGGGATTATAGCAACGAGTGCTCACCACTGAACAACATCAACTCGACCTCCAAACAGCTAATACTTCTCTAAAAAACGAAATATGACATTTAACCCATTTCTGCCGAAAAATTGGCTCTCAATGCCACTCATAAACGAGTAGATCTCATAGTTAAAAATTTTAACGATCTGTGGAGACAAGTAGATGCACTCCAACCTCAAGAATTTTACCAGGATACTGCTTCATCATTAGGAGAAAGCGCTGTCCCTGTATCAGTTCATGTTACTCGTTCTCCAACTCCCCCAAGTGGTCCATTTAAACCTTTGTTCAAAGAAAAATATGTCCCTGGAGAGAGAAGCATTTTCTCTTTCTTATATTGCTATGAAAGCTCTATGGAGGAAGCAATTGACCATCAACGCCTCAAACATTTGAATAACTGTCTTATCCATATGGCTCAAGACATTATAGTCCTCCATATGATGCATTGCCGTACTTGGACCAATGCCAAGGCTGCTTTGCTTTGGGAATTTTGGAGCGACTTAACCTTAAATAACCAAAAACAAAACTTCATGGGTATCATCCTTAATCAGGGGAAAACTATCAGCAAATTCGCCCATTGTTTTTACCTCAAGTCTCAAACTCTGGTTGCAGAGAATTGTCTGACGTTAGATGATGCCATTACCACTGCATTTTCAGCATTTAGACATATGCCTAATATTTTACTTTATCTTAAAGCGGTGAAGTCTAACTTAACATCCCTACTCCACATTAAAGAGGCTATATTTGAAATTCCGGCCAAACTACATAAACCCGTCAGGCCATCTCATTTTAACACCAATAAGCCCTGACCCCAAATATTAGCCGTTACACCCCCAATTCTCTTACACCTGAATTATACTGCACTCATTTCAGAAGAAACAACCACACTATAGCCAACTGCCACATCTTTCAACCTAAATTGGCAAAATATCAGTCAGTATAGGGCAAGAGGCTCCCTATGCTGACGGAAAACAAGTGCCTCAAGACCCTTGTTCTAGTTCTAGATGTATCCCCAGTACTTCTGGTTGTTTTTTGTTAAATGCCCCATCAAAAATTGAAGTCCCTCTGCCTATTCAAGGAAATTAACACCTCCAGCTTTCTTGCTTTTATGTTGGTCAGTTACCCAAACAAATTTTGATGGTCAGCACTTCTATAGTAAGCCAAACATTGGCAGATAAAACTTTTACATGTATTAAACAACCCTGATCTTGGCCACAACAGAATCCTCTTCTTTCTTCACTACAAATCCCTAAGGACAGTCTATTAGCTATTAACCCCCAATTTGGATCGTCAGTTTTTGGGTTGAAGTAGTAGTCCATAAGGTTAAAGTCCTGGCAATAATTGACACTGGTTCTACATTTAACGTTATCTCCTCCCAACTTATCCAAAAGATAAAAATGGCTCCCAATTTCTTTCATGAAGCCAAATATGGGATGGCTGGTAATCAGTCTACCAAGGTGATAGGAGCCTACTCTGCGTTACCCCTTCATTTTGGGAAGTTTATTAATTAATGCCTCCACTGTTGGGCTAGAAGATGATAATTATGAGTTACTTATTGGGGTCTGATTGATGTGTGAGTTTAACTGCATCATCAACCACAAGGAAAAATACCTATCCTATCAGGTTATTGGATTCCGTTAATATTTGAACTCCCTGTCAAAAGTAAAGGTGCCCCTAAAAAATGAACGTGCTTCTTTAAATACCCATCATCCATCTGCAAAATTGAGTACCAAATCTTAGGGGAAAAAACTAAGTTAACTCCAGAGGCTGTGAAAGCCAAATAGGGGATCCCTCTGTATTCCCCTCATTCTATTACAATACCATCGGGCTCACAAGTTATTGTAGATATGTGGATTCAGATTCTTGCCCCTTATGATTAAATATTGGAGCTTAGTGGACACCCCAACCCTTCCATCAAGGAAGCACTGACCTGCCCAGGGATATTAGACCCAGCCTACGGAAAATCTATCTCAATTCTATTAATGAATTTATTTATTAAAACTCTCCAAGTACCTCAGTATGCCCCTATCACTTATGTAAATTTACGTCCCATCAAGAATATTG
Source organism: Massospora cicadina (assembly GCA_022478985.1). NCBI lineage: Eukaryota > Fungi > Entomophthoromycota > Entomophthoromycetes > Entomophthorales > Entomophthoraceae > Massospora > Massospora cicadina. The sequence continues at coordinate 158,547 of JAKSZP010007945.1, forward strand.
CCGATGTGAGTTGCTTTGGATCATTACAGGATTTAGGGATTGATCCCCCAACTACCATAGCTTTGGTTTATAGTGAGAATTGGGGATAATCTTACCCCAAATGAGCGCCAAGATGTCAAACACCTCCTCAAGGAATCTGGCGATATTTTTTCCTTGGGACCAAGTGACTATGGGGAAATGTCCAGGATAATACATCAAATTGAAACAGAGAATCACCCCCTATTTAAATTCCAACCATATCAAAAGTCTAAAGTCAAGGAAGATCAAGTGGCCTTAGAGTTACAGCAACTGGCAGAGGCTGGGTTACTGGTGCTTTCTAGAAGTCCATGGGCTTTCCCACTCTAAATATTTTTGAAAAAGGATGGCGTTCATTGGGTTGTTATGAATTATTGCCACCTCAACTCTATCACTTGCAAAGATAGCTACCCCTGCCACATATAGACAATTCTTTATGCTTAATTTCATGGTCCCACTATTTCTCCGCTATGGATCTTGCCAGTGGATACTGGTCAGTAGATTTGTCACCTGAAGATATGTCAAAATGCGCTCTTGTCACAAGTGAAGGACTATTCAAGCCCACTCAAATGCCTCAGGGGTTGTGTAATGCCCCTGTAACCTTTCAACGCGCCATAGATGGACTGCTAGGCGATTTAAAATGCTCCTGCGTACTAGTATATCTTGATGATATTACCATTTTCCCAAGAACCTTTATTGAACACCTAGATCACCTCAGGAAAGTCTTTCAGCGATTATGGCAATCTTCATTAAAACTAAAGCTGTCAAAATGCTCTTTTTTCAGAGTGAGATGGATTTTTGGGGTCATAAAATCAGCCAAGCTGGAGTACCCTGATGGATGATAAGGTCTTGGCTATTGCTAAGATGACCCCACAAATCCCTACAAGATGTGCAAGTTTTCCTAGGAACGATGGGCTATTATTGCCAATTTATCCCCCATTTTGCAGACACCTCAGAGCCTCAGGTATATCTACTAAAGAAAGGAATACTCTTTCAATGGAAAGAAGAACAACAGCAGGCCTTCAAATTGTTTCATGTCTCTCTCATTCACCAGTACTTATTCATTTGAATTTTTATAAACCCTTCCTCCTCTTTACTGATGCCAGCAATATTGCTATAGGAGTCGTACTATCTCAGCTTGATGAGAATTTAGTGGGCCATCCTATCGCATACTACAGCAAGACCTTATCTAAAGCCAAATGTAATTATAACGACACAGAATGCAAATGCTTGGCAGTCTTACTAGCCATTAAGAATTTCCAACATTATCTATATGGGAAGCATTTTAACATCATAAAAGATCATGCTTTCTTAAGTTTGCTACAGCAAATGAAGGACCCAGATGGGAGATTATCCTGATGGGCGTTAAAACTTCAAATTACGATTTTTCCATTATCCACTGACCAGAGACAATTCACCAAAACACAGAATGTTTATCTCAGCTTCCTATCTAAACTATAACTGACCCTGAAGAGGATCGACTCTATGTCCTCCTAACTCAACCACAGTTATGAAAGAACAAATCTTCGACCCTCCAGCAGTAATTAGTGAAAAGATTGGAAAAACTCCAAATTAATAACGTACAATTGTGTAAACTTGTGTTTAAGTAATGGGTGCCTTATGTAAGACCATTGGCATGAAATGACATCATTTTAGGGACATCGGCAAGTCAGCCATGGTGGATTTTTAAAACCTACAATGGCTTAAAACTCAATGTTATCTGTAGGGAATGCTTGTTTCTACCCATGATGTATTGGAATCCTTTTTGGTATGTAAAAGCCAAACTTGTCTTAAATCCCTCTCTCTACATCCAGTGGTCCCACCCTGTGAACAATTCCATACTATTAGCATTGATATTGTGGGACCTCTTCCTCGAGCCTCCAATGGACATTGGTTCCTTCTACTATCAGTAGACCATCTAACTAAGTGGATTGAAGCTGTATTGCTCCCCACCACTTTGGCAAAAGCCACCGCCACGTTTTTGTACAATAGGATTATCACCCAGCATGGGTGCCCTAATGTCATTCTCTCTGATATTGGACAAAATTTCCGCTTGACATTAGTGAAAGATTTAGCCAACATTATGGGAACCACTCAGGTATTCTCCATCCCCTATCATCCTGCAGCCAATGGAATGGTAGAATGGGTAGATGGAACTCTAACTGCAATTCTTCAGAAAATGTCTATGACTGACCCCCTTCATTGGCCCCAATATTTGCCTAGTGCAATCCTAACTTATCAGATCAGCTACCATTGAATTACTTAGATGTCACCATTACAAGCGTTGTATGGTATAAATTCCCATCTGCCTTAAAAAGTCCAGGCGATTCTTGATCAAGCTTCTCCTGAAGCACCTGAGATCTCTATGTGAAGTATTGCAAATGAAATCATCCAACTTTAAGCCCTGGCTGCCAAAAACTTTCTGCAAAAACCAGTAGAGAAACTGCTTAGTTTAATGATAAGCATGATTCCCTACACTCTTTACAACCAGATGACCTCATCCTATTTTACCATCATCAGCCTGGAGGTCACAATCACAAACTGGGTACCAACTGTTCAGGGACCTATTAAGTCATATATAGATGTGGCATTGAACACTCAAATGTAGAGGTTGTTCCGGCACAGTCATCGTTCATGTACAAAGTCATTTTCTCTAGCCATTTTCCCCCTACGCCAAGATCTAAAAGGGGGTATTGTCAGGATTCCCACCCAAATGAAGGATTCAGATAAGTTGAAAGATGGGAATCAGACCCAAATCGACCTCAAGCTCACAATTCAGTTGGGGATAATCCCTGATGAAAATTGACAGCTATTGAGGTCAGCAATCATTCCCAATTTGATTTATGAGCCCAAACTTCTGTTGGACATCATGCCCAATGAAAGTTTATTATGACTGAAATTAACAATCAACCTTGACTGACATGCCAGAATCCTGCTCCCTGGGAGTCACCCAACGTCAGGGTTCAAACCTGAGCTATGAGGCAAGCTTTATCTGATTAATTGAATTAATCGGGGCTTGTACTGAATCCCCTATTGGTTTATCTATTAGATCTAGGCTTGGATGTCTTGTATGGTCTCTGATCAAAATCCCTTGACTTCTTTTAAAAAGCAAGTATCAAATAATAAACTTTATACTTTTCCTCTTTCTTTACAATTTTAAGTTAAAATTGATTTGTTTTTAGGAATTGCTTATTCAGACGTAGTATCTGAAAAAGACTTCTCAACCAAGAGAAGCACAAATAAGCAAATTCAACACTCTGAAACTTTAAGTCCCCTGGCTTAAAAATATTAAGGGATATGAGGTAATACATCCGTGGTCCTGAAAATCTACTTGTTGGGCTAAAGCTTATAAGAGAAGATAAATTAGGTGTCTAAAATTAAAATATATTAAGCTTTAAGCACTTGATGTAAAAACAATATTGGTTGAAAGAAACAGTAAAGGAAATCTAATGTCATATTAAAATAGCCAAGTCAAGAATATCATATTACTAGATAAGCTTTTAAAAGGCTTGCCATATTTTATAATTTTTTTAGTATGAGATAAGCCATATTTTATACTTTTTTAATGATCTTTAATGGTAACTATAGTAAACCTAAAAAAATTATATCTTGTGTGATTTTTTGTTTAAGGAAAAGAGAAGGTAGCTCATATAAAGAGATAAAATATATTTGATAATGGTTGATGAAATGTGAGGCTTGATCATTTCAAATTAGTATGATGGAAAACAAGATTTATAAAGATATATACTAATTTGGGGATGTGCAGCTATAAGAGTTATGCCCACTTTAGCTCTTTTTTTAGTACTAGATGGTCCCACTTTAGCTCTTAGTTTTTGCTTCATTGGATCTCAATGAGGTATATCCATGGAGAAACTCAAGTGTCATATTTATTAAGATCTGTGGGATCCGCTGATGGATGCCACAAATATTTCTCAAAATATATAAAACTTACCTTTAAAATAAAAAGTAAAAGTAATAATAAACGCTTTTTAAAGTTTTTTATTTTTACTAATATTTGTGCGGGGCAAGCCAGAAAAAGATCCCCTATTTGATACTAGTATTTCATATTTAAACTAGTTCAAATATTGGAGCCATGGGAATTTAGAGCTATATTATTGAAAAGCTTAGTCATCCAAATTAGAAAAGATAGGCTTCAGCCTATCAGAATGAGGGAAAATATTCTGAGGCAAAACAAACCCGTGTGGTAATGATTTGATAAATTGCACCCAATCACTGGCAGGTAAAATCTTCTCACCTTGGGGGAGAACAAACCCATGTGGTAATTATTTGATAAATTACACCCAATCACTAGTGGGTAAAATCTTCTCTCCTCGGGGGAGAACAAACCCGTGTGGTAATGATTTGATAAGCTGATTTTGATTATAAAACATGTTTTCCCAATGGGTAGGATTCCACCAAAAATCCACCAGGGTCTTTTGGCTGATGGTACTCATATCCTCATTAACCATAGTATTGTTCAAAGATCAAACATTTAATTGGCTGATCATTGTAATGGATTCAGGGGCATTTTTACCTCCAACATTCTTTTTTGAAAGTTGAGAAGGAGAATGTCTGACATTGCCCCCCTCAAGAATGTTGGGGGGAGTGTAGGGCCGTAGGAAGTGGCCATGTACCCAGTTTATAGTAACTCCTGTAGCCATAGACTTTATTGAATACTCATTTCCCCTCTTATATGTGATAGTAAATGGCCCCTCCCAGATTGATTCAAGTTTGCCACTTTGAGGAGTTATGCAATTGTGGTAATATAAGACCATATCTGACACTTGGAATGAAGGTAGGGGAGCCCAAAGCTCATTGGCAGCTTGGCCTTCTTTAGTGACCATTTTGGCTAGGTTGATCATAGCCTCTGATTGAAGCTGAATGATGCGGGTAGCTAACCTTTGCATGGCTTTCTCAGGCTCCTCTCCACTAGAGAAGACATCCTTAGCTAGAAGAGCAGGTATGCCTGGTTCACTACCATACAAAACTCGGAAAGGGGACATTTTCAAAATCTGGTGATAGCTAATTCAGTAAGACATAAGAGCACTAGGGAGATAATGATCCCAATGAAGGGGATCAGACGAGGCCATTTTCTGTAAGATGGAAACCAAAGTGCCATTTTCTCGCTCCACCATACCATTGGTTGATGGTTTATATGGAGCTGAGAATAGTTGCTGGGCTCCCATGGAGGTAGCCAAGATTTTGACTACTCTGGAGGTGAAGTTTTTTCCATTGTCGCAGAGTAGTACTTGAGGGCACATGTGTCAAGTGAAAATATTTTGATGGAGAAAGGTGGCAGTGGCCTTAGCAGTTTGGGCTGGAAGCGCCACAGCTTCAACCCACTTCGTGAAGTGGTCAATACCTACCAAGATATATCTGTTTCCACCTGTGGTCTGAGGAAGCGGCCCTACTACGTCCAAGCTCATGGTATGGAATGGCTGTTGTGGGGTAGTCAGCTGATATTGGTATATAGTCTTGAACTGAGACTGCTTCTTACACATAAGGCAAGCATCCAAGACTTCAATGATGGCTTCCATGATTCCCTCCCAAAAATACCAATCCTTAATCCACTTGTAGGTTTTCTTTGCTCCTCCATGGCCTAAGGTTGAATGAGCTTCCAGGATAACAGGTACACGTTCTGAGGGCCGTAGGTAAGGCAACCACTTTGCCCCTACTTGTTTATACAACTTCCCATTTTCTACTTTAGTGTTATGGGAGTGCCAGGCCAACATCCTCTGTATGGGCTCATCCTCATCCTCCCAGTCATTGGGGTCATTAAAAGATCATACAGCCGCTCCACTTCACTGTTATCTAAGTGGAGGATGGGCAGCTGAGTTAACCCATCAACATTCATGTGACGGGTTCCAGCGCGGTGTTCAATCTTCATGTTGTAATGCTGGAGCTTTAGAGCCCAGCGAGCTAACTGCCCCGTAGGGTCCTTCATGTTTTGCAACCATTTTAAAGATGTGTGGTCTGTAATCACAGTGAAAGAGGTCCCATACAAGAAAGGGCGGTAATGCTTCACTGCTAGTAGAATGGCAAGACACTCCTTCTCAGTAACACTATAGTTGCGTTCCGCCTTTGATAGCATCTTACTGAAATATGAGACAGGATGATCTACCCCTTTTTCATCCAGTTGGGCTAGGATGGCCCCAACGGCGTAGTCTGAGGCGTCTGTAAACAAAATAAACGGTTTTCCATAATCAGGATGCCTTAGGATAGGCCGTTTTTGTAGCAGCAGCTTCATTGTTTCAAAAGCAGCCTTCTGTTCAGTGCCCATTAAAAAAGGGATATTCTTCTTCAGTAAACGAACAAGGGGCTCGCTGAGTTGGGCAAACTTAGGGATGAACTGATGGTAATACCCCATCATCCCTAGAAATACCTGTATATCCTGTAGATTTTTGGGGGGAGGCATTCTGGCAATCGCTTCAACCTTATCTTGTATGGGTTGGATACCCTCTTGAGAAATGGAATGTCCAAGGAAGTCTAATTTCTTTGGAAAAAGGTACACTTTGAAGGTTTTAACTTGATATTTGAGTTAAATAAGCGTTGAAACACCTCCTTCAGGTGATCAAGGTGTTCATTAAAGGACTTTGAGAATATGGTAATGTCATCAAGATAGATGATGACGCAGGTTAACTTAAGATCCTGAAAAATGTGATCCATCGCACGCTGGAAAGAGGCAGGTGCGTTGCACAACCCTTGGGGTAATCGCGTGGGTTGGAAAAGACCTTCACTGCATATCAAAGCGCATTTCTCATGGTCTTGGGGAGAAAGATCCATTTGCCAATAGCCACTAGACAAGTCCATGGCGGAGAAAATTTTGAGCCTGAAAGCTGGGCCAGGACGTCATCAATGCGTGGGATAGGATAGCTATCCTTTTTCATAAGATTGTTTAACCTGTGATAGTCCATAACTATCTGGTGACCTCCGTTTTTCTTCTTAATTAGCAAAAGTGGGGAGGACCAAGGGCTTTGCGAAGGAACTAAAAACCCCACATCTAATAACTGCGTGAGTTCCATCTTCATTTGTTGCTCCTCCACCTTTGACATGTGGTAAGGTTTTGACCTAATAGGATGGCATCACCCACATCGATGGAGTGGCACCACCCTTCATGTGGCCATAATGATTGTCCAACTTCAAAAATATATCACTATACTCATCCAGGAGAGTATGCACCTTCTCCAACTCATCTGAGATCAGCTCATCCGAGATATGGACGTTTGGTAAAGTACATACCAGGTTATCTGCGGGCAGGCCTAAATCTGCCATCAAGCCAATGGAGTGGATTTGTTCAACTTCCTCCATAGGGAGTAAAAACCCTCAGACCACCTCCTGGTGCTTTCTTACAATTATGTCCTTTTTAGTGAGGTTTCCCAACAGTAGAGTAATAGGCCTCTAGTAGGCTGGGTCTAAAATGCCAGGTAATACCTGAGGCTCAAAAGGGCTAACACCCTCAATGCTTAAGAGGTGTAGTAAACAGTGGCGAGGGATTTTGAGAGTGATTTTTGTGTCTATCACTCATTGTTCACCCGGCTTAATCACCACCTCATTAGCCGCATAAAACGGAATACCTTTGATAGCATCCACTGAATCATGCAATTTCTTTGTATTTTGCCCAGAGGTGGTATAATGTATAGGTACAGCGGAAAGTGGGTACTTAACCATGAAAGAGTATTCATCCTTGCTGGGTTCTTTATTGGCTAGAACTAAGGGGACTTCATAATTGAGCAATGACAGGATCCCCTGCTTCATATTGATAATACCTTCATATTCAATCATAAACTGGGTACCTATGAGCATTTCATAGTCGCTGTTATCCAAAGCTACTGCAGGGGATGATAAAATAAGCTTCCCAATACATATGGGAAGGGATGAGTAAGTGCCAAGTGTGCAGGTGTTGTTGGAACCAGTGGTTCCAAATTCTTGGTTGTACTCCAAGTCAGGCGCAAGTTTGATCTTTTTCATCAACTTGGAGAAAATTATGTTCACCAGGGAGCCTGTATCCAGAATGGCCATCACCTGGACTTTTTGGATAACCACTTCAACCTTTGTAAGTATCCCTCCAAAATTGGGCGATAACGCTAAGACCTCCTTGAGATGAAAAGTGGAGGTAAATTTGTGCGCGGTATTGGGGTAATTTTTCAGGATGGACTGCATGGTATGGCCATGCTGGAGAGGGTGAATAAGGTTAGACAAACCTCATCCGAGTCACTGGCAGTGTCAAAAATGGCCAGCTCCCCAGAACTTGGAGGAGGTACATCTCCTCAGGTATGTTAGCCTCATCTACTCCTTCAGCGTTCAAGCAATTGGGGACTTCCACTTCAGTGGGTACTCCTACAACAAAATAGCCAGCCTTATCTGTACCCCCTCAGAATCATCCCCAGGGGTATTGGTAACATGAGGTATTGGCATAAGTTGTTTAAATGAGTTAGGCACATAAGATTCGTCAGCAATAGGTGTGCCTCTCCCTACGCTGACATTTTTTTCTCCTGCTCTGGTTCCTCCGCATCAGCTTTCTTTTTCAGTACACAGCCTCCTTGTGTCCAAACTTGTAGCAATTATTTGCACCGAGGGCGTTCAGGACATTTTGCTTTGGGTTTTTGCTCCTCAGGGCCCATTATCTGAAGGGGCTTCTTCTTATCTTCAATAGCCAGGACCCGAGGCTTGGGCTTTGGATCCTCAATGGCTAAAACGCAAAGGCAGGATACTACTCCATAAGAAACTTTGGGCTTATAAAAGTCAATGACATCTAGTAACGCCTCCTTGATATCTTGAATGGTACAGAAATAGCGTTTAACTGAGGTGATGTGCATCACCAAAGGAGGGTGAGATGCCACTCCAGTCAAAACAGCAGCTACAGCGTCATCCAAGGTCAACATCTTTGAAGTTAACAATGTCTGTGCTTCCATAAAGAATCGTTCCACAAAAGTGACCACTGACTCCTTGTAAAAATTTATAGGTTTCCTGATTTTTTTGGCCAATAACCCCTATAAACTTATTACTGCACAGGTTCAATTTCCTCATGAGCCTTGCATTGTAAGAATATATATAATCTGATAATAGTATGGTGACTATTATCTGCAGTCAAGTTAGAATTATCTTCAGGCCCAATGCTTCAGCCAGTATTTCCAATAATTTTAAATATTGCACTCTTAAGGATTCATTCACTAAAATTCTGTCCACTCAATCTTTGTTAAGATCCTCCGATGACAGTCCCTTTGGCCCAACACACAGTTGGCAGCAATCCCTTAGCTGTGATTCCCTTTGTCTCTAGATCCCCGCTCAGATCTCTACTCTTCTCTGAGAGTCTACCATTTATTGCCTTCTGCGATAATATCCTTGAGATGGAATCTTCACGCTAGATGCTGATAGTCTAACTATTACCAAATCTACAGTCAAACTAATAAGGTTCTTTATTAGTTATTTCCCGACCATAGACTTGTGTTAATCAGTGAGTATTTTCCAGTGTAATACTTGAATGTTCTACTACTATACTACTTTACCACTGTACTACTACTTTTGAGTTTTTAGTCTTTTTATTATTATAGTGAATTCTAGGGAATTTATAGGGGATTCAGCTGTCTAACCCTCGGTTGACACCTCTTTCAATGAAATGGCAGCTGTTGCCATTGAATCACCCTTCCTCATCTCAGCAGCGATGCCTTCCCCATCCTGACTAGGATTCCAACGTTAGACATCCTTGAGACCTGAAACAAAAAGAGTCAGAAACATATCCTTAACATTTTCCTCTCGATCCAAGTGAATCACCCATAATTGGCTAGCAACCAATAGATTCACTAGTTGCAGGTGGCATCACTCACCTCGCAACTCATTAAACATTTCCAATCAGTTGGTGATGAAACCTGACCAATCCCAATCGGTACACCTGATAGTTAATTACTATCAGATGCCCTTATTTTGTCAGCCCTTCCACCCAATGAGATATTAAGTATTCATCCAGATCAATCACTGATGGATATGACCAGATAAATATCCTAAAATCCCTAAAATCTAGTTCCTCCAAAATTTGGGTCAACCAATTTCCAATTCACTTCACCTTAGGGAATTTTTCCCCTAGTGATACCAGGTAATCTAGCAGGCTGGGAATATGGGCAAAAATTCCAACACATCCCCCTCTTGCCTAGATTTCCAACGAGAAAAGGACTGGGCATGGAAACACCGCTTCAGACACCTAGTCAAATACTTCATTGGTTTAAGTGGAGTACTTTGTCAATACTCAATGCTGCTCGGGACAACCTTCAGCATACAGCATTCCTCCTCTTCCTTCTCACTACCGCCTACTCAGAGCGCGGTCCCCACGACCTCTTGTCATGCCAGGTGATTGATTTACTCATGACGATCTTTTTCCTGGGATCCAGTTTTCCCCCCATCAGGGTATATGACCCACTGTTATATTCAGGTTTCTCAGTCTGTCATCTTAGAATTCCTGATTCTCTCCTCATCCTAGACAGGAGACTCTTGCTGTCAATATTCATCTCGCGGCTTAATTAAGAATGCTCATTTATATTTGCCTTCATTATTTCATTTATAACCTCTTGGCTGTAAGTCATTTTTCCCTTGGAAAGCTTATTTCATTAATTCTTATGAAATTAATTTCCCAAAATTGGAGCCTAATGGAGTGTAGGGTGCATAATGTCAACTTCTATATCAGTATGACATCCCCCCCTCTAGTCCTGCTCATATATCAAACTCAGATTTTTGCTACCAACAGCTTCTTAACAGTCTATCCAATTCGGACCTCCACCTCTTTCAGCAAATGAGTCAGGATGTCAGCGGATCCTCTTCTATGGTCCTTCCAGGACTCATACGCCTAGCCTGGCGCAAGCAGCTAGTCCTTCCATCAAGTTACCGGAGATGGTATCCAATCCCATCAAAACCTGGTGTGCCATCATTTTAATTAACTCTCAGCCGACTCTTCACTTACAGTCAATCCCCAAGTTGGACTTTGAAACCCTTCTGGATTTGGCTCCTTTCACTGAGGCTCTGAACATCATCATCGATGCTCTGGAGATTATGCCAACTGCTCCAGATTGTTTGTTCCTGGCTGGGTTGGATTTGCTCCCTGAGTTCCTCTTCTGGCTTGGTCAATTCTACAAACCCTCTGTATTGGTTTCTGAGCTCATAATCGGGAACAGCATTCATACCAAGCTCCCCTATGCTGAACTTTGCACGCAAGTCACCAAGGCATTGTCATTAGCACTGAATCCCTCAGATCTGGACAACCTTCTGGATTGGGATACTGCCACTTATGCTCTCCGCTTTGCCAGACAAGTTCTTTGAAGTTGGTCAATGAAGCTCCCAGCCTCACCTGACTTTCATTGGTCATTCAGCTTCAGCTTCCGCAAAGCTCATAGTCATCATTTACAGGATGCAATCCATTTGTTATATGACTACCTCTTCTCTGGAGCTTCCCATTGCTATCTTCCATTGATGGCAATAATTGGGGGTATGATTTGATAACCTCCCTCGAGTGTTCCTTCTTCACTGCCAGCTCACATGTCTGGCGTTCTTTATGAGGCCCGTCAGCAGGTACTCAAGACAAATCTTCTGGCGCCAGTACCTTATTGGGATTACTCAGGGTTATTCGCCAATTGCCTCTTCCTTTAATGTTGTTTTCCACCCCGCTCCAGGGTTTCACGATTGGCATCTTCTGACATATATATTTCTCTTCCCCTAGTCATGTTTTCTCAGGGCTCAGCATCCACTCAATGAATGTGGTTTTGAGTAGGACTCACCCTTGCAAGTGTCCAATTGCATATCGATTTTGACAGACTATTCCTCCCCACTGCAATCTATCCTCCCTTCCCCAAGGGGTGACATAGGCGGAATCATCCCTGCACTGAGGACAATTAAAAATAAAAAATAAAAATTTTATAAAAATATATCGGCTTCTTTTTTCTTATCTATGCTTTTTACATATATATATATTATATATATATTAATTTTTTTCCAATAATTTTTAAAAAAATTTCTATGGGAATTGCCCTTGTTTCAGTTCAGAGGTCCATCTTTTCCCCCAAACTGGATCCTGGGAACCTAAACCTACCAGTTTTCTATGGTTCAGAGGTCCTTTTTTCAGACTTAACCATCTAGATTGGTTCAGAGGTCCTTTTTTCAGACTTGACCTAATCATTAGGACATGACCAACTTAATGGTTCATCAGTCCTTTGGGAACTCTTTTTTTTTTTTTCTTTGATCCATCGCTTTAAATATTTAGCGTGGACTCAATTTACTACTCTTCTATCCAAGAGATTCTTGATGGAATAAGCATCAGTTGCCATCTTGGCGATTACTTTGAATGGACCCGACCATAGTGCATCCAACTTGTTTCTTTGTCTGAATCCATGCGTATCACAATAGGCAACTCTTTCTCCTATTTGATATTCTTCTAATGGCGGTCAGTTTTCATCTTCTGTCAATTTCGCTCGTATCCTTTTCTTTAAGGTAGTATTGAATGCTTGCAATTGCATATTGATCAGGATACTCGTTAGTCAGTTCAGGTATTGTTTGGTACTCATCCCTGACATAGGTTCTATTACCAAATATAATATTGGTGGTAATGCGGCCTTCCTTCCATAAAGTAATTCAAATGGCGTCTTTCCCATTGCCATATGATAACTAATGTCATAGGCGAATGTCACTGAACTCAGGTACATTCCCCACACGGAAGTTCTCCCTGCAACTAGCTTCCTCAGCATCGTGGCTAGCATCCCATTGACCCATTCTACCAGTCCATTCATCTCCAGCTGATATGGTACTGACATGACTCCCTGGATCCCCATTATTTTGTTTAGCCTCAGGATCACATGGGACATGAAGTTGGTCCCATTATTGCTCAGTATAACTTGTGGACACCCATGCTGGTATACTACTTGATCCAGGATGAATCTCATAGTACTGGTAGCATCAACTTGGGTTAATGCTTTCATTTTGATCCATCTCATCAGATGATCGATGGCTACTATGATGTATTTCACTCCTCCTGTACTCATTGCCAACAGTCCCATCACGTCAATAGTATCCGTGTGCCATGCAAATCCATATCAGACTAGTCAGTATCCAGTTGTATTCTTGTGTGGTTTATGCAGTTGGCATTCCACACAACAAGCCAGATGGTCCATGACATCATAATTAATTGATTCCCAGTAATAATACTGGCGAATATGGTCAGTTGCTTTTCTCAGGCCTCCGTGCCTGACAACCTTATGAGTGGCTTGAACAATTGCTGCTCTCTCTGACAGTTTTAGATTAATAGCTGTTTCCCATTTATCATCTTGAATACTTGTCCATCCATGGTCTCGGTGTTTTCCATCACTTTTTGAAGTGCACTTTGGATTTCTTGAGGCTCATCCTTAATTCTTCCTTCAACTATTCTTTGGAATAACTCATCCACCTGCAGATATACCAACTGGACCATTGGTAACTGCGATAAGTCATCCGCGTTTTGGTGAGAAGCCCCCCACTTGGTGGACTATCTTGTAATCACAAGCCTGAAGTTTGAGTGCCCATCGGGCCAGTCATCCTGCAGGTTCCCTCAGATTGTGCAGCCAACACAACGAAGAGTGGTCTATCACCACCTTAAAGTGCATTCCATGAACATACACCCAAAACTGTTTACAGGCGTAAATGACTGCAAGGCATTCACGCTCAGTTACAGTGTAATTTCTCTGTGGCAGAGAGTGTCTGGCTCACATACGCCACTGGATGTTCATCCCCAAGTTCATCTACTTGGCTCAATACAGCGCCAATTGCCATCAATGAAGCATCAGTTTGAATGATAAACTCCCGATAAAAATTTGGATATTTCAGAATTGGCAAATTTATCAGGTACCGGTGTAACTCATCAAAGGTGTCCTGAGCCTCTTCATTCCATATGAATCCTTTTTTCAGAACCTTTAGTAAATGAAATAAAGGCTCAGCTTTTTGGGCAAAGTCCCAAATAAATCTTCTATAGTATCCAACCATCCCAAGGAATACTTGGATGTCTCGGACACTCTTCAGCACAGCCATCTGTTCAATAGCTGCTATCTTCTGGGGTTGCAGCTGCAATCCATTTGTATTGATCACAAATCCCAGGTATTCAAGCTCCTTCTTGAAGAAGTGGCACTTCCATGGCTTGATCTTCAGGTTAGCTGCGGACATTCTCTTAAACACTTCCTCCAAGTGCTGAAGGTGATCAATAAACGTCCTACTGAACACGTTTATATCATCCAGATATAACAAGATGCACAACAACTTCAGGTCACTCAATACCGCATCCATGGCCCTCTGGAACGTCACGGGTGCATTACAGAGACCCTGGGGCATCCTAGTCAGCTGGTATAACCCCTGTGCGGTGATAATCGCACATTTTTCCTGGTCTTCTGCTGGCAAGTCAATCTGACAGTATCCTGAGATTAAGTCCATCACGGAGAAATACTTCGCTTCTCCTAATCAGTCTAGTGAATTGTTGATCCTCAGTAGGGGAAATAAATCCTTCTTCATAATTTTATTCAGCCTCCAATAGTCAATCACTACCTGATTTGATCCATCTTTTTCTTTACAATCAAAATTAGGCTTGCCCAGGGACTTGACAACGGAACTAGAAGCCCATGCTTTACTAGTTTGCTGATCTCATCTTCCACTACTACTTCAGAGGCTTTTGATCTTTGGATCAGTCTCATTCTTATCAGTAAATTTTCTCCGGTGTCAACTTTGTGAATTATGCCTTGTGCGCATCCCAAATCGTGATCATCCTGAGTGAATATTTCCCAATATCTCTCAAATAATTTGAGCACATCCTCCTTCTTCCCTTCCAGCAGATCTGCGAGCCGCTCTTGATCAACTAATAGGTTGATGCTGTCAGCTGCTCCAGCCGGTAATCCCATTTCCTCAAGAGATCCAAAATCATGGAATCATCTCAATTCTGCCATCTGGATTTAATGAACAAACACAATGATTTGATTTTTTTTGTCTTCATCAGTTTTTTGCTTAAATTGCCAAGAGAACTTGTATTTCTCCATGGCCCAGTATAATTATCCCAGGAGCCACCCAAGGCTCCACTCTGGACTTCTTCCAGGGGCTTCCAACTTCTCCATACAACAACTCTGGAATCTCTAGAGTCAACCCTGTGTCAACTATCATCTGCGATCCAGCCAGTATGGTTTCTTCTTTCTTGATCCGCAAAGGAATTCCCTGGTTCTCTAGGATCTCAGCTGACATCCCCCGTCACTTTCTATCAACTAATTGGTACTGAATTGGTACAATGCCATCATTGTATATCAGGTTAATGAAATTATTTCTCCAGTTCAATGGAACTTCACCATTCCTTTGATATACTAATGGTAACATCTGACCCAGGATGGTCAACATATTATCCCCAAAAGTTACATTTAACTCGGTATTCTGCAGAAACTCCGTTCTGATCAGGATATCATAGTTTTGATTCACCAAAACTATTGCTGGCGCGGATACCACCAAAGACCCAAATCGTAGTGGCAGCACACTATACGCTCCACAGGAAACGGTGGTGTTCAGCCCAGCTGTTCCATATTCCTTCTTGTTGTAACGCACTGGCTCCTTCCAATGAGCCACAAATGAGTTAGGCAACAGAATCCATGTTACAGACCATAGGGCTGACAGGGCTCCTGATACTACTCTCCTTGTGCGCGCGCTACAAGATTGGACAAGCACCCCCTGGAAGACAGTTGCAAATATACTTAACCCCAGCAACATGCCTTGACTCCAAGACAAGGTATAAAGGGAGGCAATAGCTCTCCCAAGCTCACTCTCAAAGTCCAATTCTTGTTGATTCAAGCCAAACATGGCTGCAGTTAGGCAATATTTTAAAATAAACTCAAAGTATAAATATATGAATTTTAAGTTCTTTTTATTTAATATTGGGCCAGGTTGATAGAAAACAGAACTGAGAAGCCTCCAGCTCCCAGTTCCTTCCCTATATACACATGCTAAAAGCTAATATAAAATATAACACAAGCTTATGGTGCTAATCTGACTGATGCTTGGTGTAAACCTTACAGCAGGATCGCGGAATCCTCACTCAATGGTTCTGTGCCAGTTCCGATCCTTAACAGTTCCACGCCAGTTCCATTTCGAATCCCAAATGAACCGCGAAACTTCCAAGTACCTGTTCCATTCCATTCTCAATTCGAATCCAAATCGAATCTCAAAACTACCAATGTTACTCGATTCCCATTTTTCCTCGACTTGGACGTCCATCTTGCTCCTTGGCCTCCTTCAAGCTCCTGCCCCTTAGGCGTCCTTGCCAGGACCAACGCCCCCTCCTCCTCCATACATCCAGACACAGCCTGCCCTGTCTTACCAAAGATCAGGGCAATGTGATGCTGAGGATAGACCTCAACCGTCACACTTGTGTTCCAAGTCTGGGGAGATCTTCATCTTCTTCACCAGCTTGGTTGACACAATGTTAACGGGCGCTCCACTGTTGACTATCACCCGTATCCTTACTCGATTCACCTGAATATCTATATATGTACACTCAGTGTATTATAATAGGGTATTTACTGAGTGATTTGTGGCGTTATTAGCCAAATCTAGGGTATTAATGATCTGTGGCAATAATTCAGGAAATGAATTCTTAATTGCGCTAAGGGGAATTGACAGGTTGTCCTCATCTAAGCGAACATTGGTTAACTCATCAGGATTCTTGGCAGTCCAAATCTTCTCCGCCAGTTGTCAGGCGTACGGCTGGGCAACCTCCTGAACTACCTTGGGGTCGATCTTCTTTGCCCCAGCTCTGGTCATGACGTTTATGCCCATGTTGACCACTTGATATATTGGATCCTGCTTGTCATCCACAAACAGATCACTGATATATATTTCTTCATTCATCACATCAGGAGGAACAGGGTTCTCTGCCATCCTAGACTGTTCCTTGTCTAAATAGCGGGACCTTTTCCCAAATCCTTGGTGGCTGCTATTTCCTTAGCCTGGACCATATCAACTTGATCCTTCAGCTTTTTGCAGTGTGCGGTGAAATGCCCTTTCCCGCCACACTAAAAGCAGACCTTTTCCTTCTTGTCTAACTGATAGTAACCCATGGGCTTATTCTCTGGCACAGTTCAGTTAAAAGTCTCCTTTGCTCCTTCGCCTCCCTTTGTGGGATTTGAACTTCAGACCAGATTTGACTTGAATCTTCTATTAGGAGCATCGAACGTTGCTCCCAAAATCTTCAAATTGTCTACCATTTGCAAGGTAGTTAAATCAGTCGCGAATACAGTAGACATCATTCAATGCAAATTGTGATAGGGCCAAAGGGCCACTTGCAAGGCGACTCTTGCATCAAAATTGTCTAACACCTTTGCTCCATCCAGGATCTGTGATTCCTGGTAGAATTGATCTGCGAAGCTTGCAAGAGACTCATCTTTATGGAATTGAATTCCCATAAAGTCTTGGTTGCGTTTTGACATGCAGGTTGGACTGCCAAATTTCTTCATTATTGCTGCCTTAGCCTCAGCATAAGACCAGATGTCCCCCTCCAGGTGGGGTAACACCAGATTCTGGCAATCTGTTTTTAGGCAGTTTATGACCATCAACGCCTTCTGACAATCCCCGTATCCATTCATGGTCAAGTCAAATAGTCATAAAAATGCTGGGGCGTTATCCTGATAGAATGTAGGCAATTTAGGGGTTGCTCTAAATTCCTCTGAGTCAGTTTGGGCTGACTCTCTCAGGTTGGCTACTCAGTTTACTTGCGGAGAGTCATTGCTCATCATCTCCAAAATAGCATTGAATGCAGGCAGCATATTTCTTGGGGTATTTGTCTTCCCAAGTATCATTCAAAGACTTCCTTCTTCGGCATCATTGGCCACATCAGACTCACTTGCACTTCTGTGTGCTTTCAATTTCTCTATTTCTTTCAATAACTTCTCAATGTCCACACCAAATTTTCTCAAATGAACGCGATCTGCTTCACGTTCCATTTTCAGAAATAGGACCTCTCAGACAAGGTCTCCTTCATTCTTCTTTAACGACTTTACTTTGCCAAGTAACTTGTTCCCAAAGTTGGCTACATTGTCAACTCCTTCCTCCACCTTGTTTACTCGTTCCTCCAAGGCTGTGAACTCCCGGTGGTCTGCAGAGTTTAAAGCATTCTGGTTCACTGTGGCAATCTCAGTCCACAACCTATGCATCTCTTCTTTGTATGACATTCTGGATTAATTCTTCTACTCAACTACCCCTGTAGTGAGCACCAACTTGTAAAAATTTATAGGTTTCCTGATTATTTTTGGCCAATAACCCCTATAAACTTATTACTGCACAGGTTTGATTTCCTCGTGCACCTCGCATTGTAAGAATATATATAATCTGATAATATTATGGTGACTATTATCTGCAGTCGAGTTAGAATTATCTTCAGGCCCAACGCTTCGGCTGGTATTTCCAATAATACTGAATATCACTCTTAAGGATTTGTTCCCTAAAATTCTGTCCACTCAATCTTCGTTAAGATCCTCTGATGACAGTCTCTTTGGCCCAACACACAGTCAGCAGCAATCCCTTAGCTGTGATTCCCTTTGCCTCTAGATCCCCACTCAGATCTCTACTCTTCTCTGAGAGTCTACCAATTATTGCCTTCTGCAATAATATCCTTGAGATGGAATCTTCACGCTAGATGCTGATAGTCTAACTTACCAAATCTACAGTCAAACTAATAAGGTTCTTTATTAGTTTTTTTCCTGACCGTAGACTTGTGTCAATCAGTGAGTATTTTCCAGTTTAATACTTGAGTGTTCTACTACTATACTACTTTACTACTGTACTACTACTTTTGAGTTTTTAGTCTTTTTTTATTATAGTGAATTCTAGGGAATTTATAGGGGATTCAGCTGTCTAACCCTTGGTTGACACCTCTTTCAATGAAATGGCAGCCGTTGCCATTGAATCACCCTTCCTCATCTCAGCAGCGATGGTCTTCCCCATCCTGACTAGGATTCTGATGTTAGACATCCTTGAGACCTCAAACAAAAGAGTCAGAAACATATCCTTAACGTTTTCCTCTTGATCCAAGTGAATCATCCATAATTGGCTAGCAACCAACCAATCTGCTAGTTGCAGGTGGCATCACTCACCTCACAACTCATTTAAACATTTCCAATCAGTTGGTGATGAAACCCAACTGATCCCAATTGGTACACCTGATAGTTAATTACTATCAGATGCCCTTATTTTGTCAGCCCTTCCACCCAATGAGACATTAAGTATTCATCCGGATCAATCCCCAATGGATATGACCAGATAAATATCCTAAAATCCCCCAAATGTAGTTCCTCCAAAATTTGGGTCAACCGATTTCCAATTC
Source organism: Massospora cicadina (assembly GCA_022478985.1). Classification (NCBI taxonomy): domain Eukaryota; kingdom Fungi; phylum Entomophthoromycota; class Entomophthoromycetes; order Entomophthorales; family Entomophthoraceae; genus Massospora; species Massospora cicadina. Next base: position 177,907 of record JAKSZP010007945.1, read on the forward strand.
ACTTCGCCTTAGGGAATTTTTCCCCTAGTGATACCAGGTAATCTAGCAGGCTGGGAATATGGGCAAAAATCCCAACACTCCCTTTTTGGATACTCATATGCATAAGGGCTTGATTTTTCATGCTTAAAGCCTGTTTTGAGCCAAACGTGTTTATGAGGGCCTCTTTAACCTCGGACCAGGTGCTAAGAGCATCCATATGTGGGACCATCACCTCCTGTGTCATGTGTCCCAAACAGGAAAGAATACGTTTGGCCTTCTGACGATCAGTCACCCCTTCCATTGCCGCTTCATAAACATATAAAAATGAAGCAATGCTGCCCTCACCGGGGATAAACTTGTCTTTGAATATCAGTTTGAATGAACTGAAGTCACCCCTGGTAAGGGTATGAATAGCTGGAGCTTCTGTTTCCAGGGTTTCAGAGTGATAGTCTAACTGGTCAAAGGTGCGCAAAAGGCAATTGAACTGGTCTTGCATGACCTCAAGCTTGGTTTTCATTTTGGAAAGGGCTTATAGGGGCCCATATTCACATAGTCTTAGTTGAGCTTTGATCCCCAGTTTGTGAGTTTCAAGATCTTCCACTTGACTCTCAAAAGCATTGACTTGGAAGCAGAGTTGTGACACCAGCGAGCTTTGGGTTATTTGAGCAGCTTCCACAGCTTCCACGCATTTCTTCAGCTCTTCTTTTATTTGTTTACACCCTTCATCATCATGAGGGTGTGAGCTTGAGCCTTGTACACCATCCTTGATCTGCTCATACTTCCGCTCAACTTGCGTTATTTGACTAAATACTTCTTTCAACAGCACATGTTTTTCTAATGAAGCTTTTATCACTTTTGCTTCAGTTTTCTATTCAGTCAGGTGACGTGCCAAATATTTGGTATTTTTCAAATGAAGCTTTGAGAGCTAGCTCCTTTTCTAGCTGAACAACCTTGGCCACAAGGGTGGAGGTGGCACTAGATGGTTCAAGCAGCAGATGGCGTTTGAGCTCATCAACATGTGAAAAGGCCTGGGTTAACTGTCGCTCCACCACAGCCACACACTGTACATATTCAACTTGAGGAGCAGAGATGGGGACTAAAAGGTCCCAGTGCATTTGCTCATTGTGCTTTTCAAGTTTTTTAGAAAACTCCTCCAGCAACAAGTGAGTGCTAGCAGTGAAAGCGTTCAGTTAATCTCTAAAGATCTTCATGGCCTCCTCAACATGCTTTACAATCCCAGTGTCCATGGTAGCAAGTCAATTGTGCAGCTGAATGATGAAATTGCAATTAGCTTCCACACCAGATCTGACTGCACCAAGGTGTTTGGAGGTCAGTTGGTACAACTTATCATAGGCTAAATTCAGAGCTGCATGAGTATCTAGGTGTAGATGTAGCTTTTTGTGATGGCTGGCTAAGAGATGCATCATATGGACCAAGGCGGGGTGAGCAAACTTGAATATGTAGGTGGTCAAATTTGTGAGCTGGCTGTAGGTCTCCGGGAGGACACTAGTCTCAGAGAAACAAGTGGTGTTCCTTTACCAACAACGCTCATTCATGGGATGCAATGTCACCAGGGTTAAGGATGCCATAGGTAAGGTCTCTCACAGCTTTGGTGGCCAGCCAGGTGATGCAGCAAGATTCAGGTAGTAATATGCACTCAAATCATTCTTCTCCAAATATCAAAGTGATAGGGCTGTCCATCCAATCATCATCTTCAACTCCTTCTCCATTTTTTACCCAGCGGGTAACACTCTCCATTGCTTTAATACTTTATCAAAGTATACAGGGTGATCCCCTGTAGTGAGCACCAGTTTGTGGGATCCACCGATGGATGCCACAAATATTTCTCAAAATATATAAAATTTACCTTTAAAATAAAAAATAAAAGTAATAAACCTTTTTTAAAGTTTTATATTTTTACTAATATTTGTGCGGGGCAAGCCAGAAAAAGATCCCCTATTTGATACTAGTATTTCATATTTAAACTAGTTTGAATATTGGAGCCATGGGAATTTAGAGCTATATTATTTTTAACTGAGGCAAGCCAACCAGAGGACAGACATTACCAAAAGAAAGAAATGACATAAAACCTGAACAGGGTCAACTCCATTGAAGAAAGTTTTTCCACCTCCGGATTGGGACTCAAATTTTTCTGGTTACATCATGGGTAAGGTTTTCATGTTATTAGACCTACTAACTGCCAATAGCTTCCTTTGGCTGGCACCCCAATCGATGTGCAAAGGGTGGGAATCGAACCCGCAACCTTCAGGTTGGTAGCCGTACGCCCTTACCGACTTGCCTTCCACCCCCTTAGAGCTATAATATTGAAAAGCTTAGTCATCCAAATTAGGAAAGATAGGCTTCAGCCTATCAGAATGAGGGAAAATATTCTGAGGCAAAACAAACCCATGTGATAATGATTTAATGAATTGCACCCAATCACCAGCAGGTAAAATCTTTTCACCTCAGAGGGAGCAAACCTGTGTGGTAATGATTTGATAAGCTGATTTTGATTATAAAACATATTTTCCTGATGGGTAGGGTTCCACCAAGAATCTGCCAGGGTCTTTTGGCCAATGGTACTCATATCCTCATTAACCATAGTATTGTTAGAAGATTGGAAATGTAATTGGCTGATCGTAGTAGTAGATTTGGGGGCATTTTTACCTCCAACATTCTTTTTCAAAAGTTGAGAAGGAGAATGTCCGACAAGATCTAAAGGAAGGTTAAAGTTCAAAGTCAAGTCTATTAGGCTTTTATAAGGTGGCTATAGTCCAGAGAACCTATGTAATGAAAGCTGTAATTGAGTTTAATTTATAATTATTGATTAATTTAGATTGTTGCCAATGTAAAACTTTTTTATAGGTAATCTTAAGCACAAAGAAAACTCCTAAAAATAAGAGTTTTAATTTACTGCTAACCAAAAGCTAAGACCATATGAAGTAAATTTCAACACTTATCTAGTAGATTCATAGCCATCCAGTAGGTTTAATCTTGTCTCTTATTTCTGGTTAAGTGGCCATCCAGAAAGCATAGTGAATTTTCTATGGCATAGTTTTGGAAAAAATTTGATTATTTTAAAATATACTTACTGCAGGTTTGATAATATCTTTATACTACTGAGAATATCAAGATATTTTTTATAAAAAACTAATTGATACCTTATACACTTTGATGGTAAATTTGAGTCAAGGTCTACTCTAGATTAAAGGAGTTTGAGAGCAATTTAATTGAGCTAATAAGTTATAAAAATATTGAAAAAGTATAAGTAATTATTAGTAGACTAAGAAAATGTTAAATTGAGCTAGAGGTAAAAGAACAAAATAAAATCTGGAGGATTAATAAGTTGATAAAAGATTAACCAGGCTTAGTAATAACTAAGTTATTAGTTAGTATATTTTGGTGTGGTACTACAGTTTAGTTTAAGATATCCTAACAAGGGGGTCAATAGAAAAAACTCTTTGATAGACTCAAAATAATGAATTGAAGATCTTGTTTTTTACCTTCACAATCTCTCTTGATATCATACAAGTGAACCTTGGTTTTATACAAGAATAGTAATAGTGCTAATAGCATACTTATGCTTATAAAATACTACTATAAGTGCCAATTTATATTGTTAGCTACTTTTTAACAAAGTTTAATTTTTACTCTAGCATATGGGGATGCTAGTGTAGTGGGAACATCATCCTACTATTACCACACATGATGCAGGTTAAATCTGGTCACGGCAGAAATTAATATCTCTGTGCTAAGAGGATATTAATATATATGGATTTGTGTACCATGCCTCAGTCCAACCAAGAAAATTAGTGAAGCTAGATCATGTAATCCCAGCCTATCAGAACACATGCAGGAAAGTTTTACCCCCAGTACTTGGGTTTTGTCCTCCATTCCTACATTATTACTCCATTCTCAAATTAGTACAGTATATTTGTCCCAAGGTCAACCCACCTCAAATAAAATTTTTACTCTAGCATAAACTAAATCCTTAAAGTTCTTAAGAGCCCTTTGTATTCATCCTTAAGATATGGTTGCATGTACAGTTCTCTTACTACCCTTGTGTAGGTGTCTATATGCAGCAGTGTCTCCAAGCATAGCAGAAAGTTGTTTGGTGTGATGCAACCTATGCAGCATATATGAAATATAGCCAAAAAGATATTCTGATTCATCAGCTTGAAAAAAACCTAATTTTCAAGCTATTTTAGCAAAGTATATATATTTTGGAAGTCAACAAGTGCAGAATCTTTACCTGTAAACGTTTTTAACCCCCATTATGACTGTTTGCATCCTTCCCCTGTAGGCACTCATTATTGTTATTGCTTTACAATTGGTGCATGCTATAGTAATGAAAGCCAGGGTTGGTATTCTAACCAAAGTTAAAGCAGCGGCTTGAGCCTGTAGACATCTACCCAAGCATTTTGTACTATAGCTTCAAACTTATTAAGTCCCAATAGTGCTGTACTATTCAATCCGTTAGCCTGTAAGTTTGCAAACTGTTGACCCATCATCCTTTGACTGTGCCGTTTAGATGTCAAGCAGTTTTACCGTAATTTCTGGACCTCCTCCATCTCATGTATAATGACACTATTTAACAACATTGTGTAGGTCTATAACATTCACCGTGGGAAAATTTATCTCTTTATATCTTCTTTTTTCTTAGTATCATCCAATCTCAGGTTGGTCTGCCTCGAATATTAAATAACATTGTAGCTTAAGAATTGAAAGAAACTGAACTATGTGAGCTTGAAACAATTAAACCATAAGTTATAAAACGTCAGTATCAAAGAACAATGAACCTTGCAAGTTAGAGATAGGAAACCAAAGAAGTTTACCAAAAATATAGTACCTTTTAGAACCATTAGGTTAACTTGAATCTTAAAGCTTAAAAGCAGAGGAAACTATATTTAATAAGCTATAAGGAGAAAAAGACATCGACTGAGCAATTAATAAGCTTGAACTAACTAAATACAAAAGTTGTTTATAAAAACCGTCTCTTACAAATTGTCAGAAACAGTGACGTAAGTTTAAATCAAAACGCCTTTACAAATAAAACACCTTCGTGACATAAGAACAAGCCAGTTTATAAATAGTGGACCAACGGCATGAAGTATTAACAACTGCTTAAAAAGGTAAACGCTTGCAAACCTAGACACTTCACCGACGAAAATAATCATTTAATAGTTTGATAGGTTTGCTAATTGCTTATATCACTAATCATAGCAACCAAATCTTTATTAAATGTAAACAAATAAAAGCCATATATACGCTTAAAAAGATATCTCCTTATTTATTAAGCGAAACTAGAAATGCGAAAAATTCAAAATCTATAGGACAACTACTAGTATACAAGTTATATGAACTGCGAAAAATTAAGATCAACATAAAGTAAAAAATAAACCAGAATAAACTAACGCAATAACTTCCAGCACTTGTCTCTTGACCTTTCTAACTATTAGATTGGCGCTTTGCATCAAAATTCTCATTCATATGGTTGAATCAGAAATGTACAAATTTTATGCACACTTTACTTTAAACCGAAAATATCTAAATCAAAGAACTATACAATTCATGAATGTTTGCAGAAATTGATTTGCAAACGGTTAGAAAAGTATTATAAGGTAGCAGACAAAAGGAAACGTATACATAAATAATCAAAAGTAGCTTTAATAAACCCAAGCTTTCTTAAGTATATTACGAATAATAGATGAGCAAAAATATTTAGTCATAAAACTTGCGGTTTAGAGACGCACCGAATAAGGAGTAACGAATCTGAGGAAGCATCTTACAAATGTCAATAGATGAAATAATTCAGAAATACCTGCTCCTTCAATAGCTCAAGACGTGACTCAAGGGTATTTGTTACTTTAATGCGACCATCCATACACGACAGAATAACACCTCCAGCACTGTGTACAAATGTGAGAAAAACAGATTAAACAGTAGAAAATAAATACAACTTACCAAGAATCAGGGAGATGATCAGTATCATGGATAACTTCAACGGGATAACCAAATTCCTTTTCATATGCTGCACTGGCTCCTTTGACAGCATCTCCAATCAGGCTGTTATCTTTCGCTCTAAAGCGCAGAGTAACCATAGGCTCCATGAGTTGAAAAAACCCCTTTAAAAAGTAAACGAAAAAGTAAATCAAAAGTACCTGCAGGATTAAATCTTTAAGGAAAGTTGAATATCTTTTCTTGTCATCTGCAATTTTGGTCAATTCGGCTGTAGCAGTCTCAAAAAGATCGTTGACAAGGTTCTGGCGTTCGGCTAAGAGCACGAGACGAGATTTATTTGTCAACGTAGATTTAGCACTAAAGATGTTTTAAAGAGCTGAAACTTAAAAGAAATACATGGTCTTCTCGATCTCGACTTGCTTCTTTTTGCGTTCGAACCCCGATTCAATATTATGAGATTCCTGGCGAACTATTTTCGCCTGAACAAAAATGTTACAGCAGCAAAGAATAAATGTACCTTCTCAATACTGAACTCCTCATCTGCCTAGAAAGGAAACTAAAAAACTTAGAATGGGGAGATACCTTGACTTTGAACTCTCTGGCCTTTTCTAAAGCATCTTGCTTGAAGAAAGCCACCTAATATAACATTAATTATGAGGCTAAAAATCTAGGGTTAAGCTTTTTATACCATTTTTTCAATCTGTAAATGAACTTCATTATCATCTAAGGCTCTGTTGGTTGACATTTTAATATTGTTACTTAACAAAAGAAAGTTCTAAATCTACTGTCCATTTTGCGTAGCATTTCACATACTGGCGAATCATGCTTTAATAGTAGATAACAAATAGCTGAAATGGCAATTTGATTTGATTTCGATTTGACGGCTTGAGACAGCAACTTAATCAATTTACTGCCAGCAACTAATAATTAAATTAGCAATTTACTGATCTTATGACGTGTGGACTTATCAAGAATATACCAAATCTTACTATCGATAAGTTAGCTTCCATTTTCATTTTCTATCCCCTTTGTATATATCGTTATGATACACGAATCTATATTCTTAAGCCATACAATTTTAATAATTTGATTCCTTTGAAGCCATTTTGATTATGCAGATACAAAAGCTTCATATCAAGATTCTAAAGATTCAAGGTTACAAGATGTCTAAACTTGCCATAATATAAAAATATTCTAAGGCAGCCCAATTTTGGAACAAGCATACTAACCAAGTAGAAAAGGGAAAGTTTTTACATAAGATTCTATAAACATCCTCTATATAACCTAACCTGAGAGATATTATAACTACATTACCATTTGTCACTTAATTTAAATTTTAATTTTATTCGAGGTGGGCTGACCTGGGGACAATACCACACCGATGAAGGGGATTCGAATTAATTGGGAAGGAGGATAAAACCCGGAAAACCTCCAGGCGCGGCGTATGATAGGCCAGGAACTCCATGGACCGCCTTTGCTATTCGCTATCTCAGTTTGGGGCATTGGTGCGCAATGCCAACACAGTCATCCTCTACCCAAAGTTCCTGTACTGGAATCGAACTCAGGCAATGGTAGAGGGTCCATATTCTACCACTGGGATATCCTCCCCTTTCACAAGTAAAAGCATTGCATATATATACATGCTGTCTGTTAAGGTTAGAGATGCTTTAACACTTGCTTTTTAATATCTCTAGAATCTAGAAATACACTTTTTATGCCATTTAAGACGAAAGAATTAAATTATAGGATTTTATTAGAAAGTTTTATTAAAAGGGATGCTAAAACATATAATTACATAACTTATTTTAATTAAGAATCTGTATGCCTTAAAGCCTCAGAGACTTTAAAACTTTTATTGAATAGATTACTCAAGTATGGATTATATGTTAATGCTTAAAAGTGATATGCATATTGTGGCTGTGTTGCACTATATGCATTATGTAATACTAGTGCCTTTGTTTGTAAAAATGTTTATAAATGTAATTTAATATTCACAAAATTATGAAAATTGTTATGATGGGAAAACTCTACTGAATTAACTTGTAAAAATGCTTAGTTTAAAGATGTGATAATTAACATCATCTGTATCAGTAACCTGGTTTTTAGCCTTATAATAAGATCCTAATCCTAATCTACTTGATAATGTTGTCATCTTGAAAAATTACTAGCCTGAAAACCACAGTGAACCATGAGGCTATAGATTTAGCTCACTGAAGGTGCTTTATAGATCTGGATGTCTTAACACTTACACTACATGGTGTGACTGTCATGGAGCATGCTGATAATAATAAGACTGACCTGGAATTCCAGGTGAGTGAACACCCAGAACCCTGACCAGAATACCTCAGGTACAGCCATCCATATTGATGAATGGTAAATTTAAAAGGCAGCTGTGAGGACTAGCCAGAGATCTCTAGAATTAGAAATCATCACCACTAAATGTTCAACAGAACTTCCAAACTCACAAATAAAAAAGGATGTTTTAATATTTTTTTTGTAAACCAAATGACAGAAATTAAAATTAGAGTGACAGTGGTACCAGTTGGGGATGCTGCCCTATATGCTCACTAAATGGTGAACTAAAGCTAAGTGCGCTACAATTAAGAATATTATGCAATTCATTCTAGAAGATTGTCACTAGAAAAACTTTCCAATACTGACTCAGATCTAACCTGCTCAGTCAGATCAGCCTTGATTTTGTTAGCAAGGATATTCATTTCACTTCAATCATGCTTGGCGCAATGACAATACCTCTAATGGATAGCAGGTTGCACCTATGGGTAGGCTACATATGGTCAGCTCCATTGGGTAGGGAAAGGGTTGCCCACACCCATACCTGTTGGGATGAGCTTATTTGAAAACTACTGGGGAAAACTGGAAGATAGAAACCTTTGAGTCCAAGACTAACTTAGTTCCTTTATTTTCAGCAGAATGTGACTCAACTTTCCCTGCAGAACTTGAACCTGCAGATACCACCTCTCAGTAACACACTAAATACCTTCTGTTGGCAAAGGCTTCTACCCTATGCCACCCTCTGGCACAACTTTTGAATTTTACTCACCAATTCTTTAGTGGCGAGCAGGGGTGGATAAGGCACAATTTCCAGGGGATACACCATTACCCATCTTTTGTCCACCAAATGGGTCAAATCACCCAGAGCAATGAGAGGGACAGCTGCCAGCTTCTTCTTTTTTTATTAAAAATGGTAATTTCTCCCAGTCTTGCCATATGGGTTGTTCCTCAAGGCTTGTAGTGACAAAGTGATTAAGAGGCTCTGAAGGTGCTTTGTGTAGAAATCTCAAGATAAAATGTTCTGGATTTAGAATCTCTAAAAACTTAACCATAACTACATTAAAGTAGTGACTGATAGCAATAAATGGCTTATAGTCATTAAATAACATTCTAAATAAGTTACATCAAATTCTAATTTTACAATAGTACATGCTACATTTTGATATACTGAAGGGTACCTGTCAGGGACTGGAATATCTTTAACCTATTCTGGCATAGCAACTCATGAACTTGCCATGCCTGAGCTAAGAGTCCAGTATAACAAGGGAAGGATGCAGATAAAAAATATAAAAGCTGTGAATAAAGGTCTGTTGGGCCCTAATATAGGTTGTAGAGCTTCAGCTAGACCAACCCCTGTTAGGGCCAGGATACCAGTGACAGTGGGTAATTGTGAAATTGAGTTAGAGGAAATATTTGGATTTTCAGAGTTATTTAATTGATATATGCTTGATAATAAAGATCCTTGTATTTTACTAAGGATCAAAAGCAAGTAAATCAAGTAAGTATTTAGAAGCATCTTAACTTTATTGACTGCAAGGAATGATTTTAGAAATATTTAGCTTATATTCACTTTTCAGACTAATTGAACTAGCTTTAGGGCTTACTTGATTCTTATCTAGCTTTAGATTCTTTAGGCTCTTTCTGTCTTAGATAACCAAAGCTTAGACTAGTATTTAACTGCCTAGTTAGAACTACTAAGACCTGACCCAGGTGTTCCAATGTTTGATTCAAATTTGATAGGCTTAAATCGACTTGTCTGACTCATTATTCATCTGCTATGTGACTTTGCTATCATCTTTGATTGTTTAAGCTGATTACATATATCATATATTCTATCAATAAAAACTGATATATCAGGGATATCTTTCATTTCAGGCTTTGCCCTGACATTTTCCCCACTAAGGCTGAAGCCATCTGCAATTTTCTTTTTTTCCAACCTTGAAGTAGATTCTTTGCATTTTTAAGGTTTTTTCTGGTTCCCAAGTACTTTCTTCAACAGGGTACCCTACCCATTTTACCAGGTACTGAATCTTTCCATAATGCTTCCTACTTTTAAGGATTGCTTCTACTTCATACTCTGGAGTCTCTCCTTTAATCAATGGAGAGACAGCTGTTCTGATCTGTTGATGGGGTAGAGAGATACCATCTTTCTTATGTAAAAGGGATTGGTGAAATACATTGTGGATTTTCCATTCCTTGGGTAATGCTATTTGATATGCTACCTTACCTATAATTTTCTCTACCATAAAAGGTCCTATGCGTTGGTGTGCTAATTTGCGTGATGGAACACTTATAGGTACATTTCTTGCATCTAGGTAAACTTCATCTCCAATTTCTAGGATCTTTCCAGGTACTCTTTTCTTATCAGCAAAATCCTTATATGTCCTGATTGCTCTTTTTAGATTTGCAATGCATAAGGCATGAGTTTGTTGAATATCTTTAATAAAGTCTCTACCTGATGGGTTTTCTGAGATTTCAGTGAAGTTGGGTCCCCAATTCACATCATAACCATAATTTGCCTTAAAGGGTGACATACCTATAGAAGCATGGTCCAAGTTATTATAGCAGAACTGGGCCATTGTTAGAAGCTCTTCCCAATTATTTTGTTTGGAATTCACATAGCATCTTAGATACTGCTCTAATACTTGATTTACGCGTTCTGTCTGTCCATCAGTTTGAGGATGATATGAAGTGGATAGACATCTTTTAATACCTAGGTCCTTCATTACTTGATTCCAAAAATTTGATGTAAACTGAGCGCCACGGTCTGTTATCACTTCTTTGGGAATGCCGTGTAAAAGAAAGACAATTTTTATATATAGTTGGGCTGTTTCCTTAGCTGTTACAGATGTTTTAGTAGGTATAAAGTGAGCCATCTTTGTAAATCTATCAATGACTACTAAAATCGCATTGTAACCATTTGAATTTGGTAACTCAACTATAAAATCCAAGGAAACTGATTCCCATGGTTTTGTTGCCATACTTAGGGGTTCCAGTAAGCCCTGTGGGTGTCCTCTTCTAGCCTTTGTATGACAACAGGTCTCACAACCAGCTAGGTACTTGATCACATCTTTTATCAAACCAGGCCAACGGTAAGTTCTCTGAATAAGTGAAAGCATTTTATTTCTTCCAGGGTGACCTGCCATGCTTGTGTCATGGTATTCATGTAATATAGTTAGCCGTTGAGGACCTTCAGGTATATAGAGACACTGTTTCCAAAGTAGAAGATATCCTTTAAGTGAATAACCCTTTTGGTACCAAATGTTATTGTTGTTATTCTTTAAATCAGATATGATTTTCTGGCAAAAAGTGTCTTTTTCCTGGGATTTGATCAATTCATCCTCCCATTTTACTAGGACAAGGTGAGAAAGTTGATCTGATTTTCTGTTTGTTTTTAGTAAGACTTGAGTATTGTAGTCTTCTATCTCCCCTTCATCTGGGATAAGATCTGATCTTCTACTTAAAGCATCTGGGACTACATTAATTTTTCCTGTTTATAACCAATTTCTAGCTCATAGTCAGCTAAAGTGAGAGCCCATCTGGCTTGACGTTGATTTAGTTGCCGAGGAGAGAAGAAGTAAGTTAAGTTTTTATGATCAGTCAGAATGGTAACTGGATGTTTAGCCCCACATAGGTATCTTCTCCAATGCTTCAAGGTCTGAACAATGGCTAACATCTCTTTATCATAAATGGGGTAATTACATTCAGCTGGGATAAACTTCTTTGAGTAGTAGGCTATAGGGTGAAGCCTATTATCATCCCCCTCCTGTAGTAAAACACCTCCAAATGCAAATCCAGAGGCATCGTTTCAACCACAAATGGCCTCTCATAGTCTGACATTGCTAAAACTGGTGCTGTAGTAAACGCTTTCTTTAAGTCATTAAAGGATCTTTCTGCCTTTGATGACCATTTAAAATTTACATTATCAGAGGTGAGTTGCATTAAAGGTAATGCAATTGTTGAAATTTTTTTGATAAAATCTCTGCAAAAGTTTGCTAATCCTAAGAAGCTTCTCACCTCCTTTCTGCTAGTTGGTGTAGGCCAAGAAGTAATAGCATCAACTTTACTTGGTGCCATTGTAAAACCGTTCTTGCCTACAACATAACCAAGGAATTCTACTTCTTCTTGTGTAAACTCACATTTTGATAATTTAACATGCAAATTAAATTTTTTGAAATTCTCAAATACTAGTTGAAGATGATTGAGATGATCCTCTTTGGACTTACTGTATACTAAAATAATCATCTAGGTAAGCAACACAAAATTGATCCATGTAGCCTCCTAGTACAGTATTGATCATCTGTTGGAATGTGCTAGGTGCGTTGAATAAACCAAATGGCATTACAAGATATTCATACAGGCCAAATATTGTTTTAAAGGCAGTTTTCCACTCATCTCCTTCTTTAATTTGTATTTGATTAAATGCATCTCTAAGATCATTTTTGAAAATAATGTTGCCCCAGAAAATTAGTCGCTGAGGTGGTCTGCATCAGGTAAGGGATACCTGTTTTTTGTAGTGATATCATTAAACTTCTGGTAATTGACACATGGACGTAAACCTCCATCTTTCTTACTTGCAAATAAAAGTGGTGATGAGCTTGGGGATCGTGAAACTCTGATAAAACCTTTACTTAGCATGGTATCTAAGTATCTTGCAAAGATTTTTGTTCCTGTTGATTACAGCTGTAGATTGGGCCATGAGTAGGCTGTTTACCTGGAACCAAGTCTATTGCATGATCAAATAAGCTATGCTGGGGTAGTTAATTTGCTTCCTCTTCACTAAAACTGAAGCCCATTGCCTTAAATACTTAGGAATAGTTGCTTTACAGGCCTCCAACTCTATAATTGAAGTATCAGCAATTAACAGCCCATAGCATCTTGCTTTAATCAAAGGCCAAGTTTCCTTTTTCCCATTAAAGCAACAACAACGGCATGATTTTCATACTGGTACTGAAGTTTTATCTGACATGTCCAGTTATATCCAAGTATTACTGGTTGAGTAGTTTCCTTAAGCACCCAGAACTCAACATCTGAGGTATAGGAACCGATATGAAGCCTAATGGGCTGATATTAACGATATGTGGTGATAATCTCCCCAATTCCCTAGAGTTACATCAAGAAATTCAATTCCTTTCATACTTTTAAAATTTCTAGTAATTTCTCAGAAATGAAATTTATATATGCGCCAGTATCTATTAAAGCCTCTGTCCATTCTTTATATTCATCATGGCTTAGACTACACATAAAATAGGATAAGGCTGAACATTGTTCTTTAATGGAGATTTAGCAGAAACTGTTTTTTCTGAGCATTCATTTGCATAATGACCAGGCTTGTGGCAATTATAACATAGCTTTTCTTTGGTCCAACGTTGTTGATAGTTAGTTCTGATAAGTTTCTTTTCCTTGTATTTGTTTGAATTAGTAGGTGCTTCAATCATCAGATTTGTTGTGGTCTCAATTAAATCCTGAAGAGGCATAGTGATTGGATGATGTCTAACCAATCCTGTGCAAAAGTCATTTAAGCATTGGTGAAAGAGAAGTGAACCCATCTCAGAATCTAAATCAGCTTTATGAAACGCATCAAAATTTTTTTGTATAATCCTCCATATCTTGATCTTTCTGTCTTAGCTTCAGTAGAGCTATACATGCTTGTAATCTTGATCCAGCTGGTGTTGCAGCAGCTAAAATTCGACTTTTAAAAGACTCATAATCAGTGCATAGACTTTCATCTTCTTCAAGAGCCTTTATAAACCAACTAAGTGCATCCCCAGTGAGTTGGGAACCTATTGCCATCACTTTGCATGCATCATTGTGATAAGTGTTGGGGTAGATTCTGAATTGTGCACTTAATAAAGCCAGTCCTCCCTTTATAGTTGAGAGTGTCAACTTTTCAGGAAAGTTTACTGTGAAACTAAAGGGAATAATATTATTAGCTACTGTCAAAGTCTGCACTTGGCTTGGTATTTCTGAGTTCCTTGATAGATTATCTGATTGAGACTCAGAAAAATTTAAGCGCGCCTTAATTTTACTATAGGCCTTTAACAATATATATACAGTTATTGCGCCTAGTAGCATAAGGAAAAGGTGGTAATATTTTGTTTGGTTGGCAGTCAATTTGTCAGGGACTGGAATATCTTTAACCCAGTCTGGCATAGCAACTCATGAACTTGCCATGCCTGAGCTAAGAGTCCAGTATAACAAGGGAAGGATGCGGATAAAAAATATAAAAGCTGTGAATAAAGGTCTGTTGGGCCCTAATATAGGTTGTAGAGCTTCAGCTAGACCAACTTCTGTTAGGGCCAAGATACCAGTGACAGTGGGTAATTGTGAAATTAAGTTAGAGGAAATATTTGGATTTTCAGAGTTATTTAATTGATATATGCTTGATAATAAAGATCCTTATATTTTACTAAGGATCAAAAGTAAGTAAATCAAGTAAGTATTTAAAAGCATCTTAACTTCATTGACTGCAAGAAATGATTTTAGAAATATTCAGCTTATATTCACTTTTCAGACTAATTGAACTAGCTTTAGGGCTTACTTGATTCTTATCTAGCTTTAGATTCTTTAGGCTCTTTCTGTCTTAGATAACCAAAGCTTAGACTAGTATTTAACTGCCTAGCTAGGACTACTAAGACCTGGCCCCAGGCGTTCCAATGTTTGATTCAAATTTTATAGGCTTAAATCGACTTGTCTAACTCGTTATTCATCTGCTATGTGACTTTGCTATCATCTTTGATTGTTTAAGCTGTTAACATATATCATATATTCTAACAATAAGAACTGATATATTAGGGATATCTTTCATGTCAATCTTTGCCCTGACAGTACCTTTTTCTCTGGAGTTTAACGCTTTCTGGACAAGTCAGTATTTTGTAGAATATCAGTGCTAGTTTTTAGTCTTTAATCTCATACCTTAATTGCCAAATCTGCTATTCAGGGCTTATTGGGTTTAATTATAAAATAAAGGATCTGGATCTCTGCTTTGATAATTTTTTAGAACTTGAATGTTTTTTATAATAAACTCTTCAAGGAAACATTAAGTTTGGTGAATCACCTTACCTGTTGCAAACCCCTTTATATAACTTTTATAATTTTTCAGAATCCCAGAGATACGCCAAAGGGGTTTTGTGCAGGTTTCAGTCCGCTGAGCAATAAGACAAATGATATAACAATTGTCATCCTCAAAACAATTTAATAAACTTATAATAAATATGGAGCAATTGCTCCCATAACACTCCTTTACTTAATATTGTAAATACAGCGGATCCTCACTGTACCACTCTCTCTAAACTATCAACAACTTCCTCCTTCAATTGTCTCATCTCACTGATATCTCAGCAACTTCAGATGATACCAATTCCTAATCTCAGTAAATTGTTCTGCTGTATCTCATTGGCTCCGGCAATTCTTCATTCATTAAATTCTTGATCACCTAATTCAAGGCGATTTGCCAACTATCTGTCATACATCAAAATCTCCTAATTTCCTCATTTAGAGGCAATTTAATATCCATCCAATTTCACCTAATATCTCCTCATCCTATGCCACACAAATAATTGTACTCATGATCAAACATGGCAGATTCTACTCATTTCACCATAACAACTTAGGGCTTATCATTCAGTCATATTAGAATTGCAACATTACCCCCCTTGACTGGATGATAAGGCTCCTATTGATTATATGCCCAGAGGAACTTTGCATGAAATGGGTTATGATATGTCCACTTTCAGGGTCCTTAATAGTATAAGCATCAACACCTGGCTTCTCAATAACTTCAAATGGCTAATCCAGATACTAGCCAACTTATGCTTCCACCTGAACCCGTGTTGATCATGGAATAGAACCATAATCCCATTTTTTTTAATGAGATAGCCCAATCCTTGTACCTGATTGACATCCCAATTCCTTATCTTCTTAGATAAGCTGAATGAGTAAGCTTCGGTTTGCAATTTGATAAGCATATCAGCATACTTGTCAGAAAACGTTGTGGGTCCATTCCACTAGTATCTTCCACACAGGCACAGAGCAGCGCTGGAAGAGCAGGGTGACATCCATACAGCAATTGAAAGGGACTCTTCCCTGTGGTGGAATGGTAGATGATGTTATATGTGAAGATGGCAGTGGACAGAAGGGAACTCCAGTCTGAAGGTCAATATGATACCCATTTATGGAGTATATTCACCAAAATCATATTAACTCGCTCAACCATCTCATTGTACTCAGGGTGGTATGGGTCTTCAGAACCCCGCAGGTAGCCATAAGCTTGTTCAGCTTTGGAAGCATATGGGAAGTGATGTTAGTCCTAGTATTGGTATGGAGGAACTGAGGGCAGCCATGTCACTGGATAATACATTCCATTATATACTTGGCCACTGTGACTGCCCCCAAATCCAGCACTGCCCGCACTTCAACCCACCTGGTCAAGTAGTCAATTGATACCAGAATGTACTTGGACCAATAAGCTCCTGTTGGAAGAGGCCCCACCACATCAATAGAAACCGTAGGCCAAGTAAAGTGAGGTTTCACTAACTGGTACGATGTTTTCTGGTGGAACAGCTTTTCCACTTAACGCTGGTGGCAGCAGGAGATAGTTTTAAGCACATCCAAGTTTATAATTTCCCATTAATACTGAGGCCACAACAATTCCATTGTCTTTCAATTGCCCCATGTCTGACTGCCTTATGTGCACTCATAATAATACTAGGACATGCTATGTGTCATGGAATTTTCACCGTTGAATCACCAATCCGCTTGTACAACTTGCCATTCCGTTAAAAGGTATTAGCTCACATTTCATTCAATGATTTTATGTCTTGGGGCGGTTCACTATCATATGTTCCACTGAGAATTTTATTGTACATAACGGCACTCAGATCTTCTGTGATGGCCACCGTTGGTAATCTAACAAGCAATCAGCATTCTGGTGTTTTGCACCAGATCAATGGAGGATCTCAAAGTCATAAACCTGCAGCTTAAGGGCCCATTGAGCTAGGCGCCCTTCAGGCTCCTTGAGGTTCTTCAACCAGAATAATGAAGCATGATCCATTATGATCTTGAACTTCATTCAATGCAAATATATCCTAAATTGCTTATATGTGTATATCACCACTAAACACTCCAGCTCAGTCATAGTATAATTACGCTCATGGCAATTCAGAATCCAACTGCATTATGTAACTGGATACTCCTCCCCTAATTGTCTTTTTGAGATAAAACTGCCCCAACAGTGGAAAGGGATACGTCTTTGAACTTTAAATTCTTTATATAAAATTGGGTAGCATAGCATTGGCGCGTTGATTATTACAATCTGAAGTGTGTCAAAAGAATGTAGATGGAGTTCCATCAATTTGAACATGGCATCTTTTATTAGTAGCTCGAATAGTGATCCTCTAATACAACTAAAGTTGAGTATGAAGTGGAGGTAGTAGCTGACCATCCCCAAAAAATATCTGAATGTACCATTTACTGTTAGGCGTAGTCATCTTATGGATAGCCTCCACCTTGAATGGTTAAGGTTTCAACCCTGTTGTATCTACCACAAAGCTGAGGCACTCCAGCTGAGCCTTTAAAGAGTGACATTTCTGGGGGTTTGATCTTGATTTTTGCCTCATCCAGCCGGCGGAATATCTCCTTCAAATGGTTAAGGTGCTCAGAAACTGTATGGGAGAATACATTGATGTCGTCAAGGTACAAAAGGATGCACAACAGCTTCAGGTCACTGAGAATAGTATCCATGGCCCGTTGGAAAGTAACTGGGGCATTACATAGCCCTTGTGGCATATGGGTTGGTTGGAAAATCCCCTTGGACGTAATAATGCATTTCTCCTGTTATGCCGCAGGAAACTCAATTTTCCAATTTCTGTATATCAAATCCATTGATGAGAAGTAATGAGCTCCCCTAACCAATCCAAAACATCGTTGATCTGCGGCAAGGAGCATGGGGTTTTCTTAATGATACTATTGAGCTTCCAGTGGTCTATTACTTGCAGTTGATGCTGTCCTTCATTTTTACAATCATAACAAGTGAAGCCCATAGACTCTTTGACAGTTCAAGCATCCAATGCTCCAACAACTTTTTGATCTTGGTAAATACTTCTTTGGATGACCTCAATTGGCAGATTGGCCAAGATCTGATGGGAGGATGATTTCCAGTGTCCAATTGATGGACCACCCCCTGTGCACACCCTAAATCATGATCATCAACAGTAAAGATCTCCTTGTATTGTGAAATAAAACTTCCGCCTGGTCTTTCTGGTCTTCCTATAACCTTTTTTAAATTTTCACGCGGTACAACTGCCATTACGCCAAGCTGTGTTTTGATGGGCAGACCAAATTCATCCAGTGAACCAAACTTGTGAACCTGAAGGACCTCCTCAATTGAGTTCAAATGTAAATATGCCATTATTTGGTGCCAGCAGATTCTTATTGGTTTTTTCTGGAGATTTGCTACTAAGATCTTGATCTCATCATGTCTGGGGAGTATAATGCCTAGAGCCACATGAGTTTAAGCCACAATTGCTGATAGGGCCCAATGACTTCCACATAAAACCCAGATTTCACTTCCACCTATAGTTTGGTGTTTATTATTACTTGGTGTCCATAGGGGATAGATATAGGGCCAGCAACCCTAACTGGTAGCCCTTGATATTCATATATTTGATGGGTAAGGGCCCAGGTATTGAACTTATGTAGATGGTAGAAAATTAGAATCACCCCGTCACTATAGGTGAGGTCGATATGTCCCATGTGCACCAAGTACTTTGGCACTCCACTGGAGTTAAAAAAATTGGGATCCGTTGCCCCAAAATCTCAAAGGTCTCCTCCATCATATCAATGACAGCACTATAGTGTCACATAAAAGTAGTTCCAATCAACAGGTCATAATTTCTGTTCAGTAACATTAATGCTGGATCTACAACAACAATTGATTTAAAATGTAAGGGGAGCGCACTGTAAGATCATTCAGAGACCGTGTTTACTGATCTAGTCGTCCCATACACCATTTGATGTTCCACATCAGGTTTTAATGTCAACTTTGCCACAAATTAGTGGAAACTATGCTAACTGGAGCGCCGTATTTATTATTGCACAAACTCAGGTTTTTGTTACAACAATGTCACGGTACACTTTATATAAGATAAATGTTGACTGTTCACTATATGGACATTCAACGGATCACTTTTCCCATGAATCTCATAATACCCACACCATCTTTAGGGTACCCTTTTACAATAGCGTCCACTGAGAGGGCAATGTATACTCCTCTCAGGGAAAGCGCGTCTGCAAATGGTTCCAGTTTGTCTGAAGAACTTTGTATAAACATTTGACAGGCATAAGGCTTCGAGGGTTCCATAGTTCCTTTGTCTGCCATGCCCTTGGTTTGTGCCCATGTTAGTACATTTACTCCCCCAACTGGATACTGATATAGGAATGTATCATTTTACTGGGGGAAGTTCTGCTGTATATACATCAATAGGTACAGGTGGGACGTTTGGGGTTAGGATAATGTAGTTAGAGAGTTCCATCTCTACTCCGCTCTGAATTTTCCCAGATAGTACTGTTCCTGCTGTACGTGATGGACCTGATGATTGGGGCACCCTCTTACCATGTGCCCATGGTGGACACATTTGAAACAATTGACACTGTAGCATCTGCATCCTTGATTATTGTAAGATGGGCCTCACAAATAATTTGGTTGTGGGTGTTTGGCGTAATTACACCCAGGTCAATAGTTGGGCTGTTGATAATAAACAGGTCTGGGGCGGAAGTTGAACTGCTGGGGGTAACTCAACAGAACTTGAACCAAATGGCCAAATTTCTCTGAATAAGAAGGTTTGATGATTGCAGTGGTATGCTTACGCTTTATTGGGTGAAGGGAAGGTTGCAGATAGATGGCGAAAAAACTGAACAATCTTAAGCAAAAGACGTCGTCATCCAACATTGGGGTTGAGGCATTGTAAAGCTCATTATATGGCTTCACCACGGAGGTCATCATAATGCACTTATCAGATTTAGATAAAATACCCACCCCAATTAACATGTGAGCTTCCGCTGTAAACCAATCAGCAAATTCAATGAGGGTCTTATTATTCTGAAACCTGATGGTCAAGAACTCAGCCTTCCGTTGCAACATCTTTGTGGTTCCTCTTAACAACTTCAGCACAGTATCCTTTACCTCTTGATATGAAACAGAACTGTTTGGAAGGTAGCAGGTGACTTGATCAGCACTTCTATCATCAAAGGTGGATACTAACAGTTTAACTTTATGTTGATCTGAGGCTCCTTATGTCACAAACTCAATTTCTTAAGTAACCCACAAATATACTTTTTTAGTACTAGATGGTGTAACCCACAAATATACTCATTGCAATCAAATGGAGGCAGCTTATTAATAAACTCCTGCAAAAGCACTTTATGCCTTTTGAGCACAGTGTCCAAGGTGAGTCTAAGTTCCACATATTTGACTGATGTGGTGGGTCATTCAGATACCCTGTCAAAGCAAGCCAGATATGACATGGCCGATGACTGAGAAATTTTAACTTTTTTTGTGATTGATAAATGGGCCCCATGTAGTGAGCACCATTGTTATAATTTTTGCGGCATATAATAGATACACCAAGGGTTTTCTGCACAGGGTTACGCCCACTGAGCAATAGAACTAAATTTGAAGATTGTCGTCCTCAAAATGACGAAATGAATTTCGAATGAATAAGGAGCAATTTTCCCAATGCCACTTCTTTACTTAATTTAATACTTTTCAGCGGATCCTTATTGGTCCGCTAATTATCTTCTACTAACAACCTTCTTCTTTTAATCTTCCAATCTCGCTGATATCCCAGACACCCTGTTCAATGCTAACCCTTTTGCTTCAAATATTTATTCTGCCATATTTTCATTTGTTCTGACAGGTTTCATCATCTATTAGATTCACAATCACCTTAGTTTGAGGTGATCCAATCATTATTTGTCATACTTCACCATCTCATTATTTGTTGTTTGGTGACATTACCTTATTGTCTGATTTGGTGGCAATCTAATATTATCCTTTTAATCCAATATCGCCTCATCCTAAGGCGCTTAAATAATTGTAGCTCAGAGTCATGATTGCAAATACTACCCATTATGTCATAATGACTTAGGGCTAATCCAGTCATATCAGAATCACAACGCTCATTATCAACTATATAAATAATCTCAAATGCTATTAAAATATGTAGGTAGTAACCTAGGTCACTGAACAAAGCTTAGTAAGGAACTATGAAAGACAAGGTAAGTTAGAAGTAGGAAAAACTCTCAAGGGCCCTGTTATGGCATAAGTATTGAAACACGTTACCCAAAAATTGTAATTTCTGAAAAACCGAGCTCAAAACTGATTGTAAAAGATCTAAAGCTTAACTAGTACTAAGGCTCTTAATGGTCACCCCCTCATACCCCCAATAACTTGAAAATTCTAATTTGCTTTCTGCTTTCAATATATATAACGCTATTAAATGACAATTCTTAAAATATTTTTATATTAAATTTTAAATTTAATTTTTTTTATATTAAATTTATTGCGGGGAAGGCTGACCATGGGACGGACACTTCCGAATATGACTCAGATGAGACAAAACTTAGTACCAGGGGAGGCACCCCAGAGAAGCGATGCTATCTCTTGTTGCCAGCGGGAACGCCACTTATGGGAAGGGGAGGGAACGTGCATAGGGGACGTAGCCACTATTGAGCACGTGTGGAGGAAGGGGTCTGATTTGATGAACCAGACTGGGAACCAGGAGGAGACCAGCTGTCAGCGACGCGGTGGGAGATATCCAAATATCCACGCTTGAAAGTGATCCACCAAATGAGACTGGAATCTGTGGACAGCTTTAGGGAGGGTGGGTATGGATCCAGCGATGGCATCCAAGACAATCGTGTGGATAGTCCACATGGCGATTGCAACCACCAGAGCACGGAGGGAGGGTGGGAGGGGGAGGCCATTGATGAAGCAAACATATCTCTTGACAGACTGAAGGGATGTGTTTGATCCTGGCCTAGAAGACGTTGGACTTCGCGCCATATTACTTTAGAGGTGGGGCACTTCTCCAGGCGGTGAAACAGCGTTCCATACTGGCCACACACGACACAGGATGAGTGTAAAGCATTAGAGCGCTCAGCTGTACGATACACCCGCCTCAGGCAGCGCCACACATGGGAGCAGACTTGAGGCTGCAACAGAGGATGGTGTGCGTATTTCCAGATAGTCTTTTGGGTCTCAGTGGAATAAGGGATGTCCATCATGTCCAGGTAGTCCACCCTGGATAGGACTTGGGGTCAAATGGGGATCACGCCATCATGGATGGGTAGCCCCTGTACCTCTTGTGTGAACTGAGGAGAGGGGCGGCCTCTTCGGGTTGTATGTCCACTAATACGAATTCTCCACTCTGCACTTCGCATGGAGAGTAGGATTCATTTGTAGTGGGTTTTGGTCCCGTGAGGACCTGTGGCCGATGTGTGTGATGCGAGGTATTTCATCAGGGAGTGGGGGTTTGATGGATTGTTGAGGCCCAAGGCTCAGGAGAAGTTGGAGCGGGCCACGCGGGACCAGTATTGGGATGGGAGTGTAGGAGCAGTGATGGCAGCAATCCAGGTGCCCAGGATCTTGGCGGCATGGGCTTTGAAGTCAAGTAGGCCCATGCCACCATGATGATGAGGGCCAAACATGACCTCTAGCCATATTGGTGGAGGGCGGCCTGCCCAAAGCCAACCTTGTAGCAAAGTATACAGGGATTTGAAGAAGCTTGGGGAGAAGGGGATGGCGTGGGCTCTGAACCAGACTTTGGATAGGAGCATAGAGTTGGCAAGAACAACCCTGCTAGTGAGGGTAGTAGGGTGGGCTCTGAGAGAGGTGATTCGCTTCGTCACGTTGTCCAGTATATGGCACTCCATTACTGCTGACGCGTATCCCTGCCTCCAACCACACGCCCAGATGGCGTACCAGTCCTATGGTAGGTCGTGGCACAAAGGGGAGCACCAGTGGAGCGGTGTGTTTTGAGTTAGTAAGGCGTGGACGTGGGCGAGCAGATGGGCCGGGTTAGGAACTACTTGCTGGGGCCCAGCAGTTCTGAAACTGACCAAGGAGGATGATTTCAGTTTTGGAGGCGTTCAGTGCCGCGTTGCTTACCCGGGAATATTCCTGGATGAGGGCTTCAAGCGCACGTGCATCTTGGATATTAGACACCCCAACCATACAATCATCTGCAAATGCCATCATCTTGACTGGGGTTTGGCCTGGCACATGGACCCCAGTGAGTTGGCTTTCACATTTCGCAGTAGTGGGTCAAGGCTGAAGTTGTATAAGAGTGGGCTCAGGGGGTCCCCTTGTCGCAGGCCCCTTTGAGGATGGACTACTTCCGTTAGGAAACCTGGGCCACGCACTGCCATTGTTGCAGATTCCGTGAGCAGCATCACCCAGTTAATGAAGCGGGGAGGTAGGCGGAATTGTTGGAGGCAGGCCCTAAGGTATTCCCAGTTTACTCTATCATAGGCCTTTTGTTGGTCCAAGAATTCAAGTGCCCCAGAGGCTGTGGACTGACACACATTAGCCACAGAGTGCACGTTATCCCAAATCGACCTTCTGGGGATGAAACCAAATTTTTCTGGGGAGATGGTGGCAGATGCTACAGTCCCTAAACGGTTAGCCATGATTTTGGTTATTATTTTGGTGTCTGTGTTTGTTAGAGAAATGGGGCGCCAGTTGGCTAAGTCTAGCCTATCCCCTTTCTTGAAGAGTGTGACCGTAAAGGCCTCATGTCCTACTGGTAGGAGGCGCGTTTCCAACAGGCTTTGGTTGAGTGAGGCTAGCAGCAATGGGGATATATATTTAAAATATTTTTTGTAGAACTCATATGGAATGCCATCTGGGCCTGGGCATTTTCAGTTTGGCGCACCGCGAATGGTAGTCCATAATTTGTTCATAGTAATTAAATTCATTATTTCTGGGTATCAGAAAAAGTTGCGGATATGAGCTCTATCAAGAAATTCCGCCATTTCAGCTGGCTGAATTGGTTCAGCTCGGTATAACTTGGAGTAATATCTTTGCATTTTGATTGCCACTTCGGCTGGTGTATCCACAATAGAATTATCCGATCTTCGCACCTGTGTGCAGGCCACGCTCTGGCATGGTGCAAAATTTTTTTTGAAGAAGTATGCGGTGCACTTGTCACCTTTAGTGATGCGTGTGGCCCTGTATTGGACACAAACCTGATGTTTGTGTTGCCTTTCAAGTGTGTTGAGATGGGTGGCTGCCTCCGCCCACTTCTGGCCCCATGCAGGGCTATATCCTGAGGCTGGAATGTTGGACTCCAAGTGGGCCAATTCCACCAGCATGCGCGATATAACCGCCGATGTGGCTTGTGAGCGTCTGGATGAGAGATGGCAATAGTGGCGGATGGTGTCTTCTTTGAAAGTTGCCCATGTGGAAATGGGGTCCACACAAAACGGTGCAACAAACGATTTTGCCAAAGTTGCCTCTTCCACCCACATGGAAAATCCTGGCGACGCGAACTCTGGGGGGCAGATTTTGCACCAATGTGGGGCCTTTGCAACTGTGACGGGTAAGTGGTATGTTATCAAGACCAGTCGGTGGTCGGAGAATTCCATTTTCGTTGTTTTGAAGTGGGAGATGTGGGGTTGGAATTTTGCTGGCGCTAGAATAAGGTCGATGTGGGTCATGGACCTTAATTGGCTGTTGTGGATGTGGGGACGTGTCATTTTTTTGAGCAGTGGGGCATGTCGTGGCAGCGCATCCATTAACCCAAGGGTGGCTTTTAGAATGCGTAGTTCTACATGACCCTGTGGGGCGAGGGGTGAGGGTGGCCACCAGTCCGTTGGTGAGGTTAGCCAACAGTTCATGTCACCAATTAGGAAAGAATTGGGGGTAGCGGGAGGATTTGACTGATGAGAAAAATTCCTGACGCTCATGTGCACCGTTTGGGGTGTAAATGTTGACAATTGTGTGTGCAACATCAGCCCATGAGAAGGTGACAATGAGCACTCAGCCATTTAGGAATGTTTCTGAAGATGTAAATTTGAAAAAATTGTTTTTTGAATTAGCACCCCACAGTGCTTTGACCAAAAGGATAGGGATGGTAGGAGCATTGTTTTCCAAGCTTCCTCGGAACCTCATGGACAGTGGGACTCCTGGATGGCCAGGATATCCACGGGTAAATTGTTTTGTAAAAAACTCAGTTTCCTAGCCCAGGACAGGGAGGCCTTGAGTCTGGTGATATTCAGCATCCCTAGAGTGAAGGTTTCCCCCATTGCACCTTAGGTGCGAGGGGGTGGGCCCCCAGGCCCACCAGCCTCTTCCAGGTCCCCACAGGCTTTCACAGCAGCGCGGGTATTAGCAGCAACGCTATTGGGGTTTTTGTTAATTTTTGCAGAAAGAGTCGCGTTGGCTTTGGCCTTCACTTTTTGTTTTCCCAACAACGGACGAATTTTTGCGGTGTGGATAAGTTCGGTGCACCGTCGAGTGGGGCAAAAAATTTTTTTTCGCTTGGGATAGGTCCCAAGTCGGTTTTGACTGGGGCTTGGGTGCAGCGATTGGGTGAGATCAAATCTCCCATCGGATCCTCGGATTGAGTGGCCCATTCGGCATGGGCCTCCCAATCTGATTGGGTGATGGATTCCTGAGTTGCTTCCACCGCGAAGGTCTCCATGTCCTCCTGGCATTGTGAATGTGGGATGGTGGTGGTGGCCTTGGCCGCTTCCTTGGCCGCGGTCCTATGGGCCTGCTTGGCCTTCTTCCACTCCTGCGGGGAGATGGGCTTTACCAATAGGTAGCAGCCTTATGCTCCCCACAGGAAAGCCTCCTTGGTGCTTGCAGTTGGTTCGTAGTGCACCTCTCCGCTGGCTATGGCTGCCGAGGGGTGCTCTTGGAATGTGACGCCCTCTTTGATGGGACATGCATGCGCCTTATGGCTGAATGCATCACAGTGGGTGCAAATGGGGGGCGCGCTATCCATGGTTACCTGGAATGGGTGGGTGGTGTGCCCTGCGATGTCAATAAAGGTGGAGTGCGGGATCTGGGTTAGATCCTTCGCGATCTCCTCAGTTGGGGTCAGAACTGCGATGGCTTTGCCGGTGCACAGGTGTGGCATGAGCATGAAATGTTGCATTTTGAAATATTGTATTTTGCCATATATGGCGAGACCATCTTTCAGGTGTTGCTCCAAAATGTCACATTTTACTGTAGTAGGCAAAAAGTCAAACGTGAGGAAAATTTGGTTTGATTTTTGTTCATCTGGTGTGTTTAGTTTTGATGACCCATTGCCCTTTGGGGAGGTCGACCACTATGCGCACCGCTGCAGCCTCATCTGCTGTTATTTTGCTTTTGAAACCTAGGTCCAGCCAACCGCACGACATGGAGTGAGGTGCAACGTACACCGTGGTCAGGAAAATTTTGTGTACATCTTCACAAAATTTTTCCCATAGGGCCATTTTTTGGATGTCCAGATACACATGGACTCCGAATTCCACCGATGAAAGTGGCTGGGAATGTGGCGTGTTGATGTACTGGTTGCATCGTGCTTGCCACATGAGTATCTCCAGGGAAATTGTGACCGCCAGTTTTTTTAGAATTTTTTCTATTCCGCCGGATTCTCCGGGGCGTTTTCAAACGTTAGAGGCCGCGGGCCTTCCGCCTGCTCCTCTTGCCTTGCTTGCCCAACTGCTCCCAGACATGGGCGCAGACTAATCCCCTCTATGAGATTATCAAACTAGATTTAGTCTTGAATTGAATGGGTTGCAAAAGTGTTTGCAACGAGAAAGAAAAGTTTACAATTCTTAAATTATAAACTTTAATAATTTTTCTTGGTGTTTGTCATATTGTTATTAATACGTTTTGTTCAGATGAATAGGAAACACCATGGTTTAAAGCTTGTTAGCTCCTAATTTTCAGGTCAAAATTGACATCTTCTGAAATTTTGTGAAGTCTGCGCCTTACCATGCTTCTGATACCTTCTCTCAAAGTTCCTATTTTCCAAACCTTTTTATTTAAGGTGGGCTGACCTGGGGACGATACTGAACTGATGAAGGATGTAGGGGATTCAAATTAATGGGATAGGAGGGTAAAATCTAGAAAACCTCCATGCGCGGTGTATGATAGGCCAGGAACTCCATAGACCGCCTTGCTATTTGTTATCTCAGTTTGGGGCATTGGTGCGCAATGCCAACACAGTCATAGTCGTCCCCTACCCAAATTTCCTGTACCAGAATAAAACTCAGGGAGGCATTAGTAGAGGGTCTATAGTCTACCACTGGGGTATCTTCCCCTTCTATCTCAAAGTTCCTAAAAATCTATATTTATTAAAATAACTTTTGCTCTCTAGACTACTTTATACTTAATTTGTTCCTAAAAATAATGGGAAAATTATAGGACGCCCAAGATGTAAATTCTACTTTAAAAATTAAATGCTCTTGCATTTTTTTCTTGTATCCCTAATTTTCTTTCCATAACTCCAAAATTTCAGTTTAACTGACATAGAGGATCTCATGGCATGTGAGAACTTATAAATATTTATATGATCGCTGACTTCTAAAGCATGTTTTCTGAGTTTATGCATGTAGATATGAGGACTTTAAGATAATTTATGTCTTAACAAGATTGTGGATGAAATGTGAGGGATTGATAAATATAAACTCTCTTTATCAATTGTTTATAAGATATCATAGTACAGAAGCAACTATTTCTGATAATTGATCTAGATACCATGTATAAAATTGTTTTATGATAGATGATAAATTTCCTTATATGAAAGGTGTTGTTCAGATTTGATCCCAACAGAACCACATTTCAGATTTTTATTAATGAATGTCAAGCCAAGATTGTGAGATGCAAGCGAGCGCTCCTTCATAGGCTTGTTTATTAGTGAAAGATCTTTTCCAGATGGATTTCTTTTGATTATAATGGAAAAAAGAAATGGATGTCTTTAAAGCAATATATGACCAAGATAAAGGTATTAAACCTGATTTAAAGTCTAGTTTCTAATCTGTGAGGTTATATGCATAAATGAGTACCAACTTGAATTATAAACATTAAGTATACTCAGCAGATAAAAGATTCTTTTTAAATTATAATAACTTTTTACTACATGTGAAACTTTTTGTCATATATTTTACATTATAAGTATTTCTATACCCCTTACTTAAGTTTTTCAATATCTTACTTCTGACTGAGAGACTGTTCATTTTATCATCTATATAGTCTCCTGCGTTTTCCCCTGGATTTCCAACTCACTCATTATTAAAGATTTTGCCAATGTATTAACCTTAGGGTACAACCTCCTTCACCATTGGCCCCCAAATATGAGGCAACTTTCCAGAGGCGGAAACTTTGTGGCGCATATACAGAAGAATAATCAACAGTTTGATAAACAGTTGACTAAATCAACCAATGACAACAAGTGGTTTGCTGACAAAAAGTGCTATGCGGCCCCTAACTACCAAGTAGGTTATTTTATGATGATGGGCATACAGAATCTTCACTCAAGATCCTATGTTGGAAGTTAGCCTGAAAATGAACTGGGTCATTCTTAGTTAGCAAAGTCTTAAACAATAATCCTTCCACTTAGAACTGCTTGCACACTGGAAGATCAAAACATCCTTTCATGCGTTGTCTCTATCCCCCTTCAAAGGCAATAAACTATTAGAGTTCAAGCACATCCTGGTTGAAAAGACACCAGAATTTATAGATAAGAAGATCCTGGACTCATGTTGAGTTAAGCGTGGAGTATACCCCTAATGTCAAGGAAATGGGTATTTAGAATATCAAAACAGCTGGGTCCCATCATAATATTTTTTAACTGCTTAAATGATCGCAGAGTTCCATTACAAGAACCCTAAAGTACCCTAACCTCCACCACCCAAAATGAATGCCATTGTGATTATCAAACTCACCCTACTTTATGAGATCTAGGCCCTAATACAGGCCCCTGAGGGGAGTGGGCCCTGTGTTTTTAGGGAAAGATAACTTAAGCTTTATGACACAGCCAATAGGCTTGATAAGACTATACATTCCTTCAAGTCAAAGGGAGATGCTAATTCGTGAGCCTTACCCCTGGCAAAAATGTTTAAAATTAGGCTATACCATTGATGAACACTGGGTGGCCGCTGTCACAATAAATTAATAACATCAAAATCTTAAACCAAAAATCCCCTATAAATCCTTTATTATTACTAAATTTGCTGAATTTTGTTTAGATAAATAAGAAATCAGTGATTAGGCAAGTGGCTTAATAAACGGCTTAAAATAAAAACATAGGATCTTTGCATGATTGATTTAACAGTATATGGGAAAATGAGGCATCCTAATGAGATTAAATAGCTACCCAAAGGCATTCTCAACTGAAAAATTTCAAATTTGATGAAATTACAGCGGAATGTAAAGCAATTTATATAGTCCAAAAAGTACATTTAGGCTTTAATTGAAACATTATGCAAAGCAAGTAGGTGTCTGTTCTGCCCTTTGATGTGAATATTAGAGCACTAAGGAATAGCTCAGGATAAATCCTAACGCTATAAAAAGATCGCCTCAACTTAGTTAGCTTTATTAAAATTTCACAAAACATCTTCTTCACAACATAATATAAAAATTCAGTGCGCTTCCAGTATCGGGTGCTACATTATTTTGAATTTATTAGAGACATGCCGACCAGGGGACAGACATTGCCTAAACAGAAACGCCAAACAAACAAACAAACAAAAACATGAACCATTCGCCCAAACGAGGGGTGAGACGCACAAAAAATGACAAAACAACCTACCAGGTGAAACAGCGGTGAGCCGCTTGTCCCACCATAGTAGAGGGGAGGGGGATCAGGCGGATTATCATTTTGACTTCAACATTGAAGAGGCGGATCAATTCTGAGAGCAAGGGGGTTGGGGCATCTGAAGGATGAGAGTCAAGGTAGAATAGATATTTGTTGATAACGTCATTGACATCTTGGGCCAGGAGCATAGCCTACATAAGTTTGGCAACATGGTGTTCAGCTTGGATGTGGGCGTTGGGAAGCTGGGAGAATTTTGTAATGTTGGCTCTGGTTATTCCCGTGGTTGGGGAAAAATCTACCAGTTCAGCAACATTCTTGACAGCGGCGGTGACAGTTTCAGCCAGGAGTTCAATTTCCTCTTTTACAACATCAGGAAAATTGGGGGGAACTGGGAGATGTGCAACCCTCCCTCAAATTCAATGACAGAGCATGCCACAGCATTGTGGAGATGGTTACTTTCAGGCGAGGCCACTGAAGCCTAATCAAGCTGATGGTTGCTCAAAAAGGGGTAGCGGTGGGTTTGGTAACATATTTTTTGGGCTGGAATGAGGCAATAAAGTCTGAATTCATATAAGGTTCTAAATTAATTGGGAAGTCCGGAGGTGGGACAATTTCACCAGATTTGGTCACTTCATCCAATAAGTCCCAGGGATTTTGGTTGATTAGGATTGATTCAGAGAGACATGGCCATGTTTGGGTAATTTTTGTGGTGTAAAATTTTTGGATTGAATTTGGGTCCAAACCTGCTCCCAGTTGATTGGATTGTAAGAAAATTGGCCAGCTTGGGTTTTGGTTGCAAGCTATTGCTTATTCATCAAGTGCTCAGCTGGAGGGGGTGGGGGCAGCCAAAATCCCCACTCAAAAGCTGTAAGTATGGCCTCATGGGTGGGGTTGGTGGTTTTTTCATTGTTTGAACTGTATTGACATGCCTTTTTGGAATGGTTCAATTTATGGAAGAGGGGGCAAACTGTGCAGCCTTTGTTGATGTGAGCCAAAAAGAAGTGATCTGGTGCAGATTTTAACAGTTGGGTTGAACCAATCACTACTTTGCGATTTGAAATTCAGAAAACCAAATTTCAAGTCAAAACTCTATTTTTGGGGTTTTGAGGTTCATTCAGGCTTGGCGCTGGGCTGTGCCCCTTCTGAGCTATATTTTGTGCTCTTAGGGGCGTAAAGAATAGTGTGGAGGGGCTACCCAGAAGAGCGACCTTAAAGGTCAGGCCCACGTGATTCTGAATTCAGTTCATAATTCTCTTCTTCATTTCCCGCCCTTGTGTGGGTCTCTCTGGTGGCCTCAGGGCTGCTCTTGTCTTGACTTACCTGGTATCCCGCAGCAAACCTAGAATTTATTTTGACAAATAGTTGATATTTGGCATCAAACTGATCCACTGAATGATCTGGTTTTTTCATGTGTCATTTTCAGTGCCCTATGTTATCAAAACTGACTTCATTAGCATATTTATTTTTGAAAATAAATAAAACAAGGCTAATTTTGGGGTTGAATTCTCGCTTACCTGTGTCTTTTTTTGATACGAATTTCCCTAATCTGAGGTTAAATTAGTGAGTATGTGGAGTCAAAACTCTTACCTCTAGGAACCCCATATAAGGCAATATTTCAGCACTGATTTCAGATCTGCAAATCCTAAGGCAAGATGGCGGTCAAAAACTGGGACTTTTTTATCCATTACATAGATGGGATATAGGCACGTGGTGGGATATGCTGTGCCATGTTTAGCTGGTGGGAGGTAATGGTGGCCATTGCCCAAGGTGCTGCTAGACACTCAGCACTGCTTGATACAAGGAAGTGGAGGATGGGGTCTGTGCCATAAGTGGAAAGCCTTGGAATCAACTCCTCATGGAGTGTTTAAGGGGGAAGGTATGAGGGGAGGTTTCCAAAGGTCACCACATGCGTAAAATCCTTGAGCATGTATGGGTGATGGTAATGGGTGTGTTTTTATAAATTAATGGCATTGTGCTGCAGCAGCCGCGTTCTCTTCAGTGGCGAATCCAATATTAAAGTAGCCCTTATAAGGGCGGAAGTTGATAAATCCTGCTGGTGCAAAGGTGGCCGTTGCAAGCTCAATTATCATTTGTTTGCATACAGGAAGAGATGTCCATACTTGATGCGGAGGCAAAAGAAAATATTGGATTGGGGTAGGGATAGGGGGTGAAGCAGGTTGAGTGGACTTGCACAAGGCGCAGTACTAAGTCCCTTGGAAGGACAAATTGGTCAGTTGCATTTAGCGGGCTGGATGAGCCAGTCTACATGCATTTGCCTGTCAGGCGGTAAAAGCTATTGGGTAGATCACCGCTGCCCTAGTGGGGGCAGCAGGTGGTGGATCCAACGACATGAAATGGAAAATTGGTTCAGTGAGGCAGCAGTGGAAAACTAACTCTTTTTAAAATCGCTTAAAGTGATAGCAAGTGGAAAGAAAAATTTTAGGGTGCTAAGTTGTTTTTTATTTAGATAATACCACATTTCCCTAACTTCAAACTTAAGTTGATATTTCAAAAATCTATTTCTAATGAAAAACACCCTTTGGCATATGGAGGTCCTCACTCATATTTTTTCATTATAGTAGTGACTGTCTCTCTGGTCATCACCTTGATTATCAACCTCATTTAAGGAGCCCAAGTGGTTAAAGAGTATCCCTTGAAAAAACCCCGTATATAATCACACCCCTTCTCACACCTATTTAATATCAATGTCTATAGGTATAATGCACCTTAACACAAGAAGATACCTTTAAATATGAACTCAAGATGAAGATAGAGGTTGAAGATGACTTAAAATGGGACTTATGTGGCGGTTCATCACTGAGCGCCCCTCAGACATAAGGCCAGCACAACTCTAGTTATCAACATCAGTCTAGAATCAAGAAAACTCCCGCAACACAAGTGACACAAGATTAATTGCAACAATTGTTAAACTATTTAATAAAGTTTTGAAGGCTGAGACCTTTGAAGTCTACGCAATTATTAGTTACAATAGCTTTAGCGCAATTTATAGCAGACTTTTTAGTCCCTATGATAATCTCTTGATAGTTTTGGTTATACTCATGGCAAATCTCTGCTAATATCAACAGGCTTACAACTAGTGAATATTAGTCAAAATATAAACTAAAACTAGAACCCTTTATTTTAGGATCTAGGGTTATTTATGGGTTTAGTTGAGATTTGGATTAAGTGAAGTATGGTGTTTTCCATGCCAGTGCAGCATAATGAGAAAGATTCCGCTGTACCTGATTTTTTCTGATCAATATTTTAGGTTTTGATGATTACCAAGCAAGATACTTCACTGTTGAAGTGATTTCAGGAGGAATTCAAACAGATAATGGATCATCTGGGAGTTCATTACTTATGGAAGGTTCAGTTGCTTCTGTGGTGGTGAAACTCCCTAGAGTGGATAGTGAATATTCCGCTACCCTAACTTCATTTATACAAGCCTGAATCCCACCTCTTCCAACAATGCACCGCTAAAGATCTTTCTGAGGAGGGATATAGCTTTGGAGGATTCTGGCGAGAACTCAATTTATATCATAACCTGATTTAACAAAAGCAATGGAATACTCCAGTTCCCACCGGTAGATCACATGCTATGATCTGGACCTTTGAATATCAAGTTTATGGACATGGCCCCTGGACAATGTTAATAAAAAATAACAGATCCCCTAGCTGGTATACAGGCAAAAATGATTTTTAAGCGTTGCTTTGTTCCACATCTCGCTTACTTGTAGTCCCCATGGACTTGGCAGCTAAAGCTTGCAACCAAAATGGTTCATCTGCCAGTCTTTTCGTTGTGAGCTCAGCTGTTTCTGGGGTGGAGGTCTCTGATATGGGGTGTTATAAAATGAGCGATATAGCTACTAACCTCCATTTGTGTTGCACAGGGTCAAGCCTACTGACCAATGGACGGATGATATGGAGATCACCAGTCACTAAATTATGCTTGGTATGTAATAAGAACATGAAGCAATTGCTTCAGTGACAACACTTTATTTAATGTACTATATAAGGAGCAGCCTTCTACTGATGACTCTTCTTTTCCCCTAGTATCCAATCTCTTTCTTCTAATCAACTGAAACCCTTCCTTCACTTCACTGAATGCTCATATCTTTGTTGTTTCTGGTAAGTTTCAACCCTTCAATTTAGTTACTCCATATTCACTACATTTTTAGGGTTTTGCCTCATCATTGAGGCTCCAATGGAATTCACTCTTATTTGCTGAGGTCAACTTTATCAGCATCAACTCATCTCAAATCAATTGATATAATTTCTTAGACTCAATCATAACGGATAACCAATGATTCGCCATAATTATCTAGGTTTATGTCCAATCATGTAAATTTTTGACATGGGGTGTAGACTCTAGGGTGGGACTGGGTTCCCAGAAATATAGAGCTTTAAATAGAGACATTTAAATTTCCTGGTGATAACTCACACAGTATGCCAAAAGAGATGCCAGAAGGTATTCATTCCACATGTAGGGGTTATATTGAGCCATATTGCGAAGGATGGCAAATAGATATCCATTTGCTCATTCCACAGCTCCATTGGTAGCAGGATGATAGGGAACAGTGAAAGAGGGTAAGCGCCCATCAACGAGTTGAGGTCAGAGATTGCTTGAGATATAATGTTGGTGTCATTATAAGACAGAAGCACTTTTGGGCTACCATGGCAGGTAAAAACTTGTTTTGGTAGGAAAGACGTACTAGCTTTAGAAGTGGGTGAGGTAATGGAGATAGCTTCAACCCATTTTTGAAATGATCAACTGACAGTATGATATACTAGTGGACGTAGATCGCCATAGGTAGAAGACCATCAACATCAGTGCTAATGAGCAAATAGGGCGAGAGAGCCCACAAACTGATGTTGATACAAAGGATTGGGAGGTTTCTGCTGAGAACAAGTAAGACAGGAATCAATAACATCCTAAATTGAATCAATCTCCCTTCACGATAACACTTCTTTCAATGAGATTTATGGGTTTTCCTAACAGTACCATGTCCTACAGTTGAATTCCCTTCAGAGCAGTCTCCATTCTAGATGAGGGATGGACATACAGCAACCAAGAAGGTCCAACAGTTTTTATAACAGTTCATCCTCAATTTGGATCCACTCAGTCATCTTTTTAAGTCGTTGCTGCACTGTGGGAGTCTCTTGACACCATTCTTTTGGTTTCACAATAATGTCATATAGCCAATCTTCTTCAGAGGAGTAGAGAGTTAATATAGGTATTCAATACAATCCGTTGGCGTTCTGATGTATAATTATCGCATAATGAATGATGATAAAGCTGTAACTTCGAAGTTCAAGTTTCCAGAAGGCCAGCCGTCCATCTGGGTTCTTCATTTGCTGCATTACCACAGGGAGGAATGCTCCATAGTTACTGTAAAATAATTTTTATATAGGAAAGGATGGAAGTGCTTAATAGCAAGCAAGACTTCTAAGCACTTGTGGTCAATGACGTTGTAGTTCCTTTCCGCCTCAGTTAAGGTTTTATTAAAGTATGCTATAAGGTGATCATCTTGATTTGAATCAAGCGGCGCCAGAATGGCCCCAAAGGCCACATCACAAGCGTCAGTGAACAGGCTAAAGGGTTTTATTAAACTTGGGATGGATCAAGATAGGAGCAGTAACAAAGTCTTTTCTCAAGATGTCAAACAATTTTTGGGCCGCTACCCATTTGAGCATAATCTCTAGTGGAGTAGATACATCAATAGTTCATCATTTTCAGCAAAGTGGGGGATGAATTGTTGGTAATAACTGATAATCCTGAGGAACTCCTGAATATCGCGTAAGCTAGAGGTACATGTCATATTCTAAATTGCAACCATTTGTCAAGTAATGGCAAAAGCTCTTCCTGATAACTTTATGACCAATAAAGTGCATATCAGTCTGAGAGACCCGATATTTGGTTGGCTCTAATTTGAGTGAAACAAAGTGAAGTCATTCAAAAACCTCTTTAAAATGAGCAAGATGTTAATTGAAGGTGTAGGAGATTGAAAATACAGCATCAAGGTATACTGGCATACAGGACATCTTCAAGTTCCTTAATAGGGCATTCATCGCCCTTTAGAAAGTGGTTAGAGAGATATATAGTGATTGTGACATCCTTGCAGTTTCAAATAAACCCTCACTTGCTATGAGGCACATTTTTCCCAATCCTACGCTGCAAGCTTGATCTGCCAGTAGCCATTAGCAAGATTCATGTCTAAGAAGAATTTGGATCCAGTAAGGAGGCGTAAGGAATCATTAATCTGAGGTAGCTGATAACTGTCCTTCTGTGTTGTTGGAAAATCGACTATGGGCTCTGCTAGTTGGCAGGCTAACCAGTATGAAGAATGGTAAGCCATCGCCATTTTACCTTAGGCGTCAGGACCAGCAGCGCCGGATAACCCCTTGGCATGTTACCTGCGCCATTCAGGGATCCCCTAGCCTAAACTCCAACCAACAAAATAAATAAGAAACTTATAACAAAAGGTAGAATTGGCAAAGGGAGATGTTTATTGAGAAGGAAGCGCCAGGTATTTATATATTTACAAAAGGGCTACTGCGCCCACCGCTGACCTATCAGCTCTTCCGCTGGTTCTTCCAGCCAACTACTCTTCTAATTCTTTTACTACATTATTCTCTTCCCTGGCATCAACCCTCTCGCTCCATCCTTCCTGATGTCCAAATTAGTTTTAGCTCATCCTTGACCTTAAGTCACCAGTGAGCCATATAAATAATTAATCTAAATAGAAATCAAATTTGGATTTGACCTTTAAGTTGATAATAATGTGCTGGAAACAGCTTCAATTGCTTGCTTTAACTCAGAATATCTTGGAATCTCGCTGACATCTCTTCTCATCTTATCTCAGTCAACTGATTAGGAATTGCCTTATTCAGGCGATAATTGATCATACTAAATGAGGCACTGGAAACAACCTTGGACACCTTAAACTCATATTCTTCAGATCTACGGACATTAAGTTTTTAGTACATGCAGCAAAATCATAGATGGATGATTGAAGCAAATATATTGGCTTTCTTCTGGAAATCCCACAACAGTCCATGAATGTCAGTTGGCATCAAACACTGATTCCGCTGACTGATACCAATTGGATCATCCTCAGCTATCAGTTGCCGGTGATCCTTATACTAATTTGGGGCCACCAATTAGCCCCACTCAAACCTATTTCCAAACTCGGCGGATTACTAATTTTAGGCTCAACCCAAATTGGGGAGCAACTAACCAGCAATCAAAAATCATACAAAATTCAGTCAATAAGCCATTCCGCCAGGATTGGCCATTTCATCCAATGTAAC
This sequence comes from Massospora cicadina, assembly GCA_022478985.1. Taxonomy (NCBI): domain Eukaryota; kingdom Fungi; phylum Entomophthoromycota; class Entomophthoromycetes; order Entomophthorales; family Entomophthoraceae; genus Massospora; species Massospora cicadina. The sequence continues at coordinate 215,262 of JAKSZP010007945.1, forward strand.
GCTAAATCATTAGAGGATTACATCTGGTTAAAATTTTGACAACTACTTTGCTAGTGCCATTAGCCTCCACAACCCCAATAACCCCAACTCTCTTCTCACATATATAGCAAACCACCCATCTGCAGCAGGCCCGCACAGGACCTCTACACATTTTAAACGGATTCTACTTAACTTGAGAAGTGCATAATGGAAGATCAACATCAGCGGGTATACCCCACAGAGGGAGCGTCCTATTCCTCAATTCAATCAGGAAGTCCTTGGGCAAGCCGTTATGAACAATTTGGTACCCAGGAGGTCCACTACCATAACCAGAGTGGACTATCAGGACATGTTGGGCATCCCATACTCCCCAGAAACTCATAAAGACATATGGAAATATACTCATCACCCTCTTCTACAGCCACAAGTATGATACCATGTGTGGCATTGCTTGAAATGGGTATACCATACCTCAGAATGATCCAACGTGTCACACTCCACATATGCTGTGTGTGACCAATATGGGACGTTGGTCCGCCGCCTGAAAGAGTGTCCACCGTCAAAAGGGATATAGCGTGAGGTTCATCATCTCTTCCACCAGGAGCAAAGACAGACCTTCAGCCTCTCCAGGAACATCTTCGCCCTGTCCTTGGAGGCCCCTATGCAACCCTCCCTCTGAGCCTTAGTGGTGGCAATCATTATGTGGACTATACACACGGTTGTCCTGGATGCCATCTCAGGTTCTACTCCCATTCTATAGGAGACTGTACGCCAATTCCTGTCACATTTTACAGACCACTTCCAAGCCTGGTTGCTTGGATATATACCACCCCATCAAAGTCAATTGGTTTCATCCTGATTCCTGGTATGGTTCATCACATCAGACCCCTTCATTAATATGTGCTCAATAGTGGTGCAAGTCACAATCACGATAACCCTATTCCTTTAAATGGCGTTCCCGCTGGCAACAGGAGACAGCATTAGCTTCTCTGGGGTTCCTAGAGTGATATTAGTTTTTATTAGTAGTTATATTGGAAGTGTCCGTCTCATGGTTGACCTTCTCCAAATAAACAAAATACTGGATTAACGCATTCCTTTAGTGGCTAAAGACGCTCCTAAAAAGGTAAAACAAAACTTAGAAAGTTGATGATGAGCATCCTATCTTTGTTGAGCAGTTAGAATACCAAGTTATTGGACCAAAAACCAAATTGCCTCCTCCCAGCGCTGACTCTCAGGAGGAAATGGTCATATACACCAACAATCAGGTCATCATCCACCAAAATCTCAAATAATGGTGGACACTGATATCTAAGTTACAATTTGGCCAGATCATTTGTCAGAAATTAGTAAAAACTTTAATATGGCCATTTGTGAACCTCTTACCTGTCTGAGGTTGCTGGATTTTGTCTATCAATGCTTTCTAACGATTTTGATAGCAAATTTCACAAATTGACCTATGAAAATAACTCAGGATCAGCCTGTGGAATATGTTTGGACCCTACCCACTGATTTAATTGAATCTGTTCGTGGTGTCAAAATTTGCATAACCTGGTGATTGATGAGGACACAACCATAGACCATGTCAAAGTGAAAATAGATGATACCCTAACCTCCAATCAGAAGTAGCAAGTGAATGCGCTGATCAAGAGATATGCTGATATATTTTCAAAAGGTTTATGATGACTTTGGCATGATGAAAGGGGTGCAGCATATAGTGCTTAAAGGCAACTCCACCCAAACTGTGCTCAACCCTACTGAAAAATGAGTTTTGAAGAACTCAGGTGGTGCCCCAACCTTAGCAAATTTAAACGCTGCTTCCAAGGCGACATCCAATCAAAATTTTAAGGATATTAAGAATTTAAATAATTCGTTTAATTTATAAAATTGTGATTCAAAGGCTGAATCAGTTTCAGCTGAGCTGCCATAGTTGACAGAACATGGCCAATCAGCTCCTGCCACCGCTCCAATTCCTGTGGCTAGCCCAGAGCTGGCTAAATCAATTCTATTTGAGGCTCTCTAGATGGATTGATGAGGATGAATGGCTGTGCCATGTAAAGCCTGTTTTTGCTTTAAGGGAATTCTTTGTTGAACTTCCCAAATTTGCGTCCACACTGTTTTCACCCTCAAAAAGGTTTCCCATTTTATAAAAATATAAATAGAATGGCAGTTGTTGCCACAGCTGCCCCTGTCAACACCCTCTTTCTCCAACAACTACATGGGGTTATGGAACCCCTGGTTGAGGGTATTTCCATCCTGAATTTCCCCAAGAGTTTGACAAAAATGCTAAAATTTGAAATTGAAGAGCCTACATTTGGTGTGAACTTCACTTGCATTGATGCAGCAAAGACTTTGATGTTTGATCCCAACTATTCCCAATCTGGTAGCATATCAAGTCATTTGTTTGTGTGCCTGCTCTCATCACTTTCACTGAGCATCAACTTTATCAATAAATTGAGGCAATGGACATTGTCAGCCTCATAAATGAAGAAAATCCACAATTATACCACCTTATGCCACATTTTACTGATGCTCTTACCCCTATATTGTCCACTATGGTCTGCCAGCTAAAGCGGGCGCTGGACAAAAGTTTCCCCAAAGCTTCCTAAGATGATAGCCAAGGTTCCATGTTGGGTTTTTTATATTTATGATAATCCCTTTGTTTGGCTTACTTAAAAATAAAAATACGTGGCACCCCCCTGTTTGGATAGGCACCATTAGTGTTAAAAAGAAGCCCATTTGGTGAAAAATCTAAGTCAATTACTGGCTGCTGGATCGCTCAAGCCTTCCAAAAGTCCATGGGCCTCGCCCTTACTGACTATATGTAAGAAGGATGGGGGATATAGGATTTAATAGACTACACTGACTAATTTCTATTACACATATCGGAATTTTAACCAGATGGAATCCTCCAATGATTTATTATTATTTGGGATGATATGGCCAATCCCAGCGGAATGGCTTATTGACTGAATTTCATATGATTTAATGTGATTGCTGGTTAGTTGCTCGCCAATTTGGATTGAGCCAAAATTAATATTCCGCCAAGTTTGGAAGTAGGTTCAAATGGGGCCAATCAGTGGCCCCAAATCAGTATAAGGATCACCGCAACTAATAGCCAAGGATGATCTAATTGGTATCAGTCAGCGGAATCAGTGTTCTATGCCAACTGCCATTTGTGGACTGTTGTGGGATTTCTGGCGGAATGCTGATGTATTTACTTTAATCGTTCATCTATAAATTCACTGCCTGGACTGTTAATCTGACATTGGCGGATCCAACAATTATGAGTTTGAGGTGGCCAAGGTTGTTTCTGGTGCCTCATTTTGTATAATCAATTATCGCCTGTATAAGGTGATTTCTAATCAATTGACTGAGATAAGTCAAGAAGAGATGTCAACGAGATGCTGAGGTATTCTGAGTCAAAGCAAGCGACTAAAGTTGTTTCTAGCACATTATTATCAACTCAAAGGTCAACTCCAAATTTAACGTTTATTTAGATTGATTATTTATATGGCTCACTGGTGATTTCAGGCTGAAGATGAGCCAAAGCTAATTTGGACATCGGGAAAGATGGAGAGAGAGGGTCAATTCCAGGGAAGAGAATAATATATTAAAAGAATAAGAAGAGTAGTTGGCTGGAAGAGCCAGAGGAAGAGCTGATAGGTTGGCGGCGGGCACAGTAGCCCTTTTCTAAATAGTATAGATACCTGGCGCTTCCTTCTCAATAAATATTTCCTTTGCTCATTCTCTTTTATGATTTAAGTTTATATTTATTTCGTTGTTTAGGGAATGAGGCTAGGGGATCTTCAAATGGCGCAGGTGACACACCAAGGGGTTAGCCAGCACTGCTGGCCCCAACGCCTAAGGTGAAATGGCAAGGGCTGACAAGTCTTCAAACTGGCTGGACTGCCAACTAGCAGAGCCCATAGTCAAATTTCTGACATTGGTGCTCACTATAGGGGAACTCTTCTGGTTGGTGCTGAAGTAGCTAAAGGTTGGCGAAAAGGTGGTGGGGGTGTGTCACTGTGGTTTGGTTCCAGCAGTTGTTGGTGGCGGGGAGGGGCAAGCCCTGGACGCCCACCCCACACGCTGAGGTCGGAAGTAGGAGGATTACCACCTGGTTAAGTGGGGGGGAATGTCAGAATTTTAACCAGATGGAATCCTCCAATGATTTAGCATTATTTGGGATGAAATGGCCAATCCCGGCGGAATGGCTTATTGACTGAATTCATATGATTAATGTGATTGCTGGTTAGTTGATCGCCAATTTGGATTGAGCCAAAATTAGTATTCCGCCAAGTTAAGAAGTAGGTTCAGATGGGGCCAATCAGTGGCCCCAAATAAGTATAAGGATTACCGCAACTAATAGCCAAGGATGATCCAATTGGTATCAGTCAGCAGAATCAGTGTTTGACGCCAACTGCCATTTGTGGACTGTAGTGGGATTTCTGGAGGAAAGCTGATGTATTCATATATAAATTCATCTATGATACACTGCCTGGACTGATAATCCAACTTCGGCGGATCCAAAAATTATGGGTTTGAGGTGGCTGAGGTTGTTTCCGGTGCCTCATTTAGTATAATCAACTATTGCCTGAATAAGGCGATGAGATATTCTGAGTCAAAGCAAGCGACTGAAGTTGTTTCTGGCACATTAATATCAACTCAAAGGTCAAATCCAAATTCAACGTTATTTAGATTGATTATTTATATGGCTCACTGGCGACATAAGGCCAAGGATGAGCCAAAACTAATTTGTACATCAGGAAGGACAGAGCGAGAGGGTCGACGCCAGGGAAGAAGATAATGTAGTAGTAGAAGAAGAGTGGTTGGCTGGAAGAACTAGTGGAAGAGTTGATAGGTTGGCGGTGGGTGCAGTAGTCATTTTGTAATTAGTATAAATAGCTGGCGCTTCCTTCTCTATAAATAATTCCCTTTGCTCATTCTCTTTTATTATTTAAGTTTATGTTTATTTCGTTGGTTAAGGATTAGGCTGGGGGATCCCTGAATGGTCAGGTGACATTCCAAGAGGTTAGCTGGTTCTGCTGGCCCCAACGCTTAAGGCGAAATGGAAAGGGCTGACCAGTCTTTATACTTGTTGGCCTGCCAACTAGCAGAGCCCATAGTCGAATTTCTGACAGTTGTATTGTGCTGCTCATGACCAGTGTTGGGTTGGGGTGGGTTAGTTACTGAGAAATCTATTTACCCAGAATCCTGGATGCCTGGTCCACGTGGTTAAGTAGACCTATTCCCCTGCTTTGGCGTGGACCATGAAGGACTTTCTAGTTTCACAGGTGGAGATCAACCTAGCCAAAGCCACCCTTGTAAGAGGGCATATAGCGAAGCAAAAAAAGATGGGGAGAAAGCGATGGCATGGACTGCAAATCATATTTATGATAGTAGCATAGTGTTGTCAAGCACTACTATAACTTTTAATCTGGTTTGTTGACCCCTTTGTGACATGATACACATTATTAAGTTAGCTATTATGTTTTATTCCATTATTGAATTGGCATATCCTCCTGCCTCTATCCAGACTCCCAGGTGGCGCACTGGGCCCTCAGTGGGCCTGGACACAAAAGGTAGCACGGGATTAGAGTTTTGGGTGGTTGCTGTGGAATCTGATGATAGACTGAACTACTGGGTCTCTCTGATTGAGGGGCGTCGGAGACCAGTATGTTCAGTATATACCAAGAAGGATGATTTCAGTTTTGGATGTGTTGAATTCTGCATTACTAGCCTTGGAGTATCCCCATATTGTGGACTCCAGTGTGCGTTCATCCTGGTTGCTGGATATCCCAACCACACAATTATCCGCAAATGCAAGCATCTTAACTGGTGCTTGGCCTTGCATTTGTACACCAGTAAGATGTGTGTTTACGTTGCAGCTAAGAGGTCCAAGGCTGAAATTGTATAATAGTGGGCTCAAAGGGTCTCCTTGGTGAAGGCCCCTCTGAGGGAGCATTTCATCAGTGAGGAAACCTGGTCCTCATATTTCCATAGTAGCTGATTCAGTAAGTATCATTGCCCAACTGATAGATCTTGGGGAAAGGTAAAACTAGTGAAGGCATGCCCTGAGGTATTACCAGATTACCCTATCATATGCTTTTCTTTGGTCCAAAAAAAGCGCCCCAGTAGCAGTGGATTGACATACATTAGCTCCTGTATGTATGTTGTCCCAAATTGACCTTTTGGGAATAAAGCCAAATTGCTCTGGGGATATCAACTCACATGCAATGACCCCTAATCGGTTAGCCATTATCTTTGTTAACATTTTAGTATCAGTTTTAGTGAGGGAAATAGGGCGCCCGTTTTCTAAGTCCAGCTTATCCCCCTTTTTTATGATGGTACCATGTAAGCCTCTTGTCCCCCTGAGAGGAGGCATGTCTCTAGGAGACAATTGTTCATTGAGGCTAACATTAGGGGGGCTAAAAATTTGAAATATTCCTTATAGAACTCATAGGGAATCCCATCTGAACCTAAGCTTTTCCTGTATAGTGCACCGTGAACAGTGTACCAGAGTTCATCTCGAGTTATTATATTCATAAGTTCTGGGTATTTGGTAAATAATGCAAATGTGTGCAAGGACAGAAATTCATCTGTTTCATTTTGATCAACTGGGTCAGCCCTGTATAACTCGGAATAATATTTTTGAACCTCAGTCAATACTTCTGCCAGCATTTCTGTGATGGATTTGTCTGAGCGCCTTACTTGTGTACAGGCCAAGTTTTAGCGCAGGGCGGAAATTTGGCAAAAAGATACATTGATCATTTTTTGCCCACTGTAATGTTTTTTCTTTGAACTGTACACAAACGTGGTGTTTTTGTTGTCTGATCAGCACACTAAGCCGCACTGACACTTTGGCCCATTTGCGGCCCCAAGCAGGGCTGTACCCTGTTCTGGGGACATTATTCTCCAAGTGGTCCACCTCCACCAAGGTGCGTTTGATGACTGCTGAGGCAGCCCTAGAGCACTGCAACAAAATGTGACATGCTTGGGAAATTGTGGCTTTCTTGAATTTTGACCAGGTTGATAGTGGTTCCACACAGAACGGTTTTGTGAACTTCTGTGTTGATGTGACGGCGTCCATCCAACTTGAGAATTCAGGTATCTTGAATTGGCCGGGTGAAGTTTACTCCATTTAGGTGCCTGTTGCATCAGACTTGACAGATTTAATGTCACTGAGACCCTCCTATGGTCTGAGAAATCTATATTCGTCATTTCAAATTGTGATATCTGGGAGCAAAGGTCCATTGGTGCCAGAATGAAGTCTATACAGGTCATAGATATCAACTGCCCATTATTTACATGTGGATGTGACATGTTGTGTAGTAGTAATGCCTTCTTGGGGATGGTATCAATGAGGCCCAAATTAGCTTTCATTCCCAAAATTTGATATGTCCCTGTGGTTGATTATATGCAGTTGGCCAATGATCTGTGGTTAGGTTGTCCCCACAGTTTAGGTCGCGACCACAAAGGATTTGGATGGAGGGGAAGGGAGGCCACGTTCAGGATGAATTTCAGTCGAATTCATGCACAGGTCAGGGCATATATGTAAATGCTTATGTGCACTTCAGCTTCCCATGAAAAGGTTATGACGAGCGCATGTCAATCAAGATGTGTTATTTTTCTAAAAATTTAAAATTGTGGTTTGCCCATATCAGCACCTCACAGTGCAGCAACAAAAAGGATTGGGAGGGGAGGGCCATGGTTGCCCATGTATCCTTGGCATCCTGTGGACAGTGAGTTTCCTGGATTTCCAGGATGTCCACAGATAAAAATATTATTTTTTAGGAAGCTCAGTTAATTACCTGGGATGGCGAGGCCTTGAGTCCAGCAATGTTCAGCATCATGTCATGGGGAGATGACATCATAGTGGGGACCAACCCTAAGGATAAGTCTGGGCGCCAAGAGGCCCAGAAGGTGAAGCTTCAGGCCCCCCTGACCTCAGGCACACACTGGACCAACGCTGGGTACAAGCTAAATATGCTCAGGTTGGTACTAGTGAGGTGCCAAATGCCCAGCCCCTTACATTGGCCCAGGCATTAAAACAAATGGTTTATGTAATAAACGCAGATGGTTTGGTTCAGTTAGTCGAGGAACAGGGTTTTGAAACCTGTTCCATTTATGAAATCACACATTTGGGTCAAATCCAACTTCAATCAATTACATGAGTGAAGTCAGTTTCAGTGTATTCTACCAATCTGGATGGTAGTGTATGCCTATTGTTGGGTCAGTGCTTGGGCCCACTTCAGCAAACCCCATATTTCCACAGCATAGTTTAATTTTGTTTCCCATGACCAACACTCCTTGTTGGTCAACTTCCCAAATAAAATTTCCCCGTTTTACTTTTTTTTAGTAAATGCTAATCCAAATGATCCTGTGTGCGGACCCCTTTGAGGAGATCTCGTTCTACCTTAACAACAACATTTTTATATATGATTAGGCTATCACCTAGTGCACCTTTGGTTCTCCCAGGTTCCCTCCAACCTAGGACGTTTCCCATTTTTCCTTAGTGCACCACGTCATTTTGGGTTGGGGTTTTACCTTGATTATTGTTCACTTTTGCTTGAGTTATTATTGCTCCAGCACCCTCTGCTGGGCAATAATGACTTTTTTCTAACGGCTAGTTCCTTGGCGTTGGTCCTGTGCACCAAGCACTACCATGCTGGGAACAGGAGAGTTATAGACACTCTCATTACACATCTTTATTTGAAGGATACCCCATCACTCCTTAGGAGTGAGGGGAGGGCCCTCAGGCCCTGCCGCTCCTTGCTGCCATGCACTCTCAGCCAAATGTACTTTTTGATAATTATTTGAGGATGGCATATCGTTAGCTACATAGTTATTCTCTTTGATGGCAACTTTAGTTGTTGTTTTCTTGCATGATTGGTTTTTTCTATGTAGTTTTTTGCGTTATTGAGGTTTTTGGTGCATCATCAGGCTTGTCCATCATTTATTTCCAAAAAACTCTGCAATATCTGGATTGGAAAATATGCTTGTGTTTATTGTGCATGAATCCAGTGGGTGTGTGTCATGCACATATTGCAGGTTTGAGGGCTGGGTCCCCCATCTGATTGATTAAGCTTTTTTAATTCCACCAAAGCAGAAAACTCAGCCTGGTCGGCTTGGATTTGGGTGGGGGATGGCGGAGGCTGCTGTGGCTGCTGCCTTGGCCTGTGCTCAGCGTTGCTTTTTTGCTTTTTTTCGTCCTTGTGGGGACACAGGCTTCACCTAGATATAGCACCCCTGTTCGCCCCATGGGAATGCTACACTAGAGTCTATTGTGGGCACATTTTTCCTTTCCCCCATTGCTTTTGAGAAAGCTTCATTCGGGGTAATTCCCTTTCTGGTGGGACAGATGTGTATCTTGTGTCCAAACGCCCAAAATAGAGCATATGGGCGGTGCGCTGTCAACTATTACTTGGAATGGTTGAGTCTGTTGTTTGTTGATGGTGAGTGTCACAGTGTGTGGGATCTGAGTTAGGTCCTCCACTACCCCTGAGAACGGGGTGATCACTGCTATCGCCTAACATGTGCTGAGTTCATGCATCAGTAAAAAATTTTCATACTGAAGGACCTTATTTAACCGTAGCTATGGAGTCCTGCTTTATGATGACTATCAAGAACTTCACACTTGATGGTCGTATGGAGGTAATTAAAGTCACAAAAATTTGATTCTATTTTGTCCATTGCATGTGCTTGGTTTTGACCACCTGGTGACTCTGGGAGGTCAACCACCACGCGCACCTGTGCAGCTTTGTCTGCTGCATTTTTTCAAACCTGAGATCCACCCAACCACAGGTCATTGTGTGTGGTGCTACATACACTACTTCTGGGAAGTGGATGTGTACATCCCCACAAAACTCCTCTCAAAGAGCAGCTAAATAAATGTCCAAGTAAACTCAAACTACATGTTCCACTGATGACAGTGGCTTTTAATGGGGAGTTTTTAACGTACTGGTTACACTTGGTTTTCCATTTCGCGATTTCCAGCGAAATATTCACCACAGTTTTCTTGTTTTTTTTCAATCCACTGGTGTCCCTGGGGCGATTTTGAACTTTTTGCGGTGTGAACACCAAGCCTGTGCTTTTTGCCACATTCGCCCATCCCTTACTCAGCAATAGTCACGTAATCATCTTCCCTTGCTGATTATCAAACTTCTTTGTCTTGAATCAAATTGAATTACAACTTCTGATTGTAATGGGAAAGAAAAATGGAATGTGTTATTCCAGGATAGAGAAGTGCAAATCCTTATGACTAATTTTTGTTTCATACTCAGTAAAGAATTGGGTGACAATGAGGATGTTGTAAATGACGTTCTTAAATATAAATGCTGAGGCCATCACAACCAGGGATCCAAAGTGGAGGTGCATAGCAGAATAGGCACCCAGGGATTGAGTCCTCTGAGAGTCCATCTTCCATAATTTATGGTGTGGTTCTGATCTGGCGCAACTTTTATCTTTTTCACCAGTTGGGAGAAAATGGCGCTAACTGGCAACCCAGTAAAAACTTTGGCTATGATTTTCACTTTATGGACATTGACCTCAACTTGGGTAACTTCAGTACTGAAATGAGGGATTAAATAAATATGAATTCCCTGGTGGAAATGAGCCAAGGGGAGCAGGGTAAGAGGGATTTAAATTTTTTATTTTGAGAAAACAATTCCAGGTCATCCACTTTGACAGAGGTGGGAAGGACATAACATATAGATTGGATAATGGCAGGTGTAGGATAAGGCACAGGGTCATCAGCAGAGGGTGCCTCGCGCCATAAGCTGACTTCACTTATCCACCTCTTTAGCCTTTTCTTCTAACAAGATCCCTGCTGGTGACCCAAAATCACACAGTAGAGCAGGGTAGCTAAGGGGTTTACCTCTCTGGAACTGTTCACCTGTATGAGCCTGCTGATGGTTCCTGTTATAAGGACTTGGCGCAGCTCTGTCTCAGGAAACTCCATAATCGACTCCTTAAATTCAAGAATGTAAAGTTATGGGTTTTTTGAGCTTTGGAGGTGTAATACTAAAATCATATATTGTTGAAAAGCAGAAAGGACAGTGGCGATAGTGTTATTTAAATCAACTCAAAATAAAGATGGAGAGGGCCCGCGCTTCATGGTAGAAGCACTCATCAAATTCATTTGCTTCCCCCCATTTGGGCATCCACATGAAGGTCTGTTTCCATTTGGACAATAAAAAATCACTTCCAAGTTATTTAATATGGGCATCCTTTAGTTCCTCCCAAATTGGTACATTTCTTGAAGTATGGCATCAGAATTTCCTGAGCCCTACTATTGAGGAAGGTTTGGACGTGCTGACATTTTGGCGATTGGTCGCAGCATCCATTGCAGTTTCATATATCTAAAGTTAGGACTGAATAATTTCAGCCCCAGGCACATACTTTTTTGAAATTAGGTTTAAATTATCCTTAGGACTAGGAAGAGCATGGATAGCCAAAGAAAGGGGCTGATCCAACTCAGTGGGCTTTGTAACTCCAAGATCAGGTTGGGAAGATAGCCTTGTCAGCCTGTCAGCGGAAGCCATCCAAATCGTCCTGGAGGGTGGTATAGCAGGTACTGACATGGGTGAGAAAGGTCTTAGCATCTAGCAGTCGGCATAGCTCTCCAGTCTTGGAGAGCTGAATTGCTACTTGAGAGGACATGGTGTCATGTTTCACCTCCGGGGGGGGGGGGGGGGGGGGGGGGGGGGGGGGGGGGCTTGGAGTTATGTGGCTATCTGGTCAAGTTGACGTTTCACCTGGGCCTGGTGCGATTCCTGGGAGGTGGTTAATTGTGTACAGGTTTGATGTAAGGAAACAAACTGGTTGTATAAGGAGTTCAAGGTTAATCTTAATTGAGGAAATCTCCTTTAATGCTCATACATGCTCCTTAAGCCACTTTCAGAAGCCGTTGCTCCAAAAATTAATGCAAGCTTCATGATTTTCGCTAAAAGAGGGTTCATCAGGGAAGCCAACCCTTGGGTCCCAAGGGGTCTTTGAACCCCTTCAGGCCCAGTGTGACCAGTTTCACCGGTGGTCCTTGTTGAATGATAATTTCCTGAATCAGTAGCATAGAAGTTCTCTAGCTTAACTTCTGTATTCAAGCAGATAAGGCTGCAATTTAAGTCCTTAGCTTGATGATTCTTGGCAATTTACTTAACAATTTTGCTCAATACGCATTCCACGCGCTGGTCCAGATTGATGGATGCATGAGCCATCTTCTGATTGAGTTACCATGTAAGTAATGGATAACTTTGTTGTCAATTTTAGCCGCTTGAGTTTGAACCTCGTTGATCTTTCAAAAATTTAACAAAAATGGCTTCATGATTGTCACGCCCAAAATTGAAGGCAGCTTCATAAAATCTAAATTGTTGAGCGTGGATCTGTTGAGTAAGTCCCAGATGCCGCTGGATTTCTGTGACGCAACCCCAATAGTTGCATCTGATGATGGATGGCAGAGTGAGCAAAGAGACAGAGATAAGCCTCCATCCATGGCACCCCACTTCTGTAATGGGAAGGTCAGGAGAGGAGTACAGGTGTTGTAAACTGGGCGTAACTCAGGTAAATTCTTTATGACTGGGTAGCACCCAGGGGGTAATAATACCAGTCAGTAGGGCGGTAATGGTTTTGGCTATTTCCACTGCTCGAATTTGATAGAGAGCTACATTGGGGTGGAGATGGTTAGGGTCATTGTAGCTCTTTACATGAGCTTCCGCGCACTAGGTAAAGATGTATCAGGACTGTTTGAGCTGCTCCATTAAGTCAAGCTCATATGTTCCTCCATATCAGTAGGGCTATTGGCGCTGGGATTAGCCATGGTAAGATATGTCTTTTCTGGGTAGCCTCAGAAGAAACCTGGTGGGAGCACCAGTGTTAAAAATTTTCTAGGTTTTAAAAGCTGAGCCCTTTGATGACTATGCAATTACTAGTTGAGATAGCTCTAGCGCAATTTCTGCGCATACTTTTTAGTCCCAAGTATAATATATTGGCGGTTTTGGTTGACTAAGGCAAATCTCTACTTATAGCAACAGGCTTATCACTAGTGTGTACTCTGCAAAAATTTGAACCAAAAAGAGAACACCTTTATTTTAGGATTAAGGGTTATTTTTGGGTTTTATTTGAGGTTTGGGATTGAGTGATTTACGGTGTTTTCCAAGTCAGTGCAGCAATGAGAGGATTCCGCTGAACCTGATCTTTATATGATCAATATACCAGGTTTGGAACATTGATGAATCCCCCCTCGGGTTGGGACCATCTAGTACTAAAAAATATACCAGGTTTGGATGATTCCCTACTAGAAAGATCCATCACTGTCGTTGGAGTGATTTCAGGAGAAATTCAAGCAGATAGCGGCTAATCTTGGAGGTCATTGCTTAATTTTAGGTCCTTTGCTTCTGCAGCGGCAGTACTCCCTATAGCGGATGATGAGTATTCCGCCGCTCTAACTTTATTGTATGAGCCTGAATTCCACTACTCCCAACAACAATCTAGATTTTAAAATGTGTGATTAGTTGCTTCCAGTCTATAGCTTGATATTTGAAGTGGGAAAATTTTCATAGATCAACAATTCCCATACCTGCCACATAGTGAGTCATGCGGTTAGTCTGAAAACAACAACCCCTATGTTTGGATAATGACCAGCATCCCTACCAGCATAGGAAGGGGCCTAAGGCTCCGGTGAACCCCTATACCAGTTAGGTGGCCTAGCTCATATGGTAGATGAGTAATGGGTTATGGCTCTGGCTCCCATAATCCTTCCTCTTTGCCCCTATTTTCCTCTTCCAACTTAGTAAAAATTTAATTAAAGGGTTTGTATAGAGGTGGTGCATTCCAGAGTACTTTGTCAGAATCCTAGGGTTCATCCAACTCCCAGATCAGCTTCCTAGAATCTCCTGTAGTTTAGCAAAGCACCACATTCCCAAGAAACCTAAAACGGGTCACTAAAGTCAGATTAAGTTGTTAATAATCAAATGGATTACATTCCTACCTACCAGATTTCCATTTTACCCCTGAGGCTACACCAAACAAAAACCCATTAGAACATATTCTGGTAGATTTATCTGCACAGGTGCACAAATCTGAATGAATCAGTGACAAATTTGGTACTATTAATCTGTAATTTACCTCAATATTAGGAAGGTGTTATCATAATCTTTACAACCCAATCCAAAGCTTTTGATAACTCTCCAACTCATAACCTTATTTCCTAGTATATACAAACAAAATATTTTTGATGGGGCCTCAGGTCAGGCCAGTTTAGGTCTCTCTCTGATTCTCCCCTCCCTCCCACTATAAAGGCAATAGCCCCTTCTAGGGTCTTTTGTTGACTTATTTTCTTATTTGAAGTTTGATATAATAAAAACCTTCCAACTTCAGTTTGGTTCTCATAGATGCTGTCTGCCACGATTTATTTAAAAATCTCTATTATGGTGAATAATGTGGCCATTTGCACCTTATCACCAATGGTTATTAGAGTGATTTTCGTTCTATTAATCTGTCCATCTGGTGGACAGACGCCAAGTTTTTAAGAAGATACACTCTTGACAACAATTATCCAACTATGAATACACAGTGCACTCCTGCATGACCAGGATTCGCCTTGCTGATCCACCACTGGTTTAGCGCAATCCATTAACCATATGCTACAACAACACTGCACTGTCATGTCACCCATGGATAATTATTTCATCTATACCCAATTTGTTTGGGTTCCAATTCATCAAGGATATATAAAGCGCCCCTCCTAGGGGAGCCTGCTCCTGTCATAATAGGAGATTCACTCCAAGATCCCATTTCCACTGCCAACTCTGAACGGCAGTTTATACCAAGTCAGCAACTGCAAAACTAGCCTGAAATTCTACCCAAATGAAAATTGATCTGATTAAATTTATTTATGGTAATGATGATTCAACCTTTGAATCTGCATATTGGAAGAACCCAATTGCCCATGAGCTCCCCAAATCATATCCTGTTTATCAATATACCATTCCCAAAGGACAGCAACTGCGGAATTCCTGAGAAGTTGTCATACTCATTGCCTCTGCACTCTTGAGGTTACCTATCATGACCCACAGTTTCCCCATTGCAACCTTTTGGTTTGTCTTAGGGCCTTTACTATGTTTTTTGATTTTTATAAACTCACTTAAATGATAAAACGTCCTACCTCAGATTTGTAAGAACCTCTGTGCTACTTCTATTCTGGGAGCTCTACAGGGTAAAGATGCACCCAGAATGGATATATCAGTTTTCTTTTAATCAGCTGTTTGCATGACAATACTCCTACATCATCAGAACGGCGGCGCATTATAGCTTTAGATGCTATTTTGGTTACTCAGATACCTTCAGCGGAAGTCAAGTTTTTTCTTA
Organism: Massospora cicadina; assembly: GCA_022478985.1. Lineage (NCBI taxonomy): Eukaryota > Fungi > Entomophthoromycota > Entomophthoromycetes > Entomophthorales > Entomophthoraceae > Massospora > Massospora cicadina. The sequence goes on from JAKSZP010007945.1 coordinate 230,604, forward strand.
GCACAAAATTTGTCTAACAGTACTCACCATTAATATTAATTATAGTCTCCTATTTTTTATCTATTTGAGGATGGCCAACCAGGGGACTGACACATCCAATATGTAGGGAAAGGAAAGTAAGGAGGGGGAGCACACTAAGCATTGGAACCAGAAAGATAGGACAAGACATGGTACACTTGGATGTGGCTAGTAGCCACGGGGTGTGGGTGACTATGACCTTGAGAGACTTGACAGCTCAAGGGCTAGTAGGGTGTACCGCCTATAGAGATTGTGAGGTTTTCAGTGTCGCATTGAAGGAACCAGATTGGTAGCCAGTTACCCATCTGTTTCTTCCATTTGTGTTTTAGTGATCCGAATATCCAGGCTTGGAAGTAGTCGGCCAAATGGCTGTGGAACCTGACGGTAGCTTGGTTAATGTTGTGGAAGATCCCGTTGAAGGCATCAAGTGATATTGTGTGAATGGACCATATTGAAATACTCACAATCAAAGCCCTTAGCGTCTGGGGGATAGGTGAGATTGTGTTGAGTGCTAGGATATCTCGGGATAGTCAGAATTCAGCTGATGGTGATTGCTGGAATAAGTACATCACATTGGCCCATATAATCTTGGACGGCGAGCACTCTTCCAGACGGTGTGCTAGCATATTAGTCCTGCCGCAGATGGCGCATGATTTGAACATTGAGAAGGTGCGGTTGGCTGTTCTAAACATGTGACGCATGTAGTGCCACACTGTGAAGCTCACTTGTGGGGATAAGAGGGGGCAAGTGATGAGGTCCCTCACCTTCCTTTGGGTGCGCAAGTCATATGGGACGTCTTGGTAATCTAGATAGTCAATCCGTGATAGAGGGAAAGGTGGTAGTGAGGCAGGTGCGCTGGTCACAGTTTGTCCTCTATGGAGTCGCGTATACTCTATTGGAGGGGTAGTATCTTCGGATTGTTGTGCATAGGAGAAACTTCAATCCCCTTGTCTTAGGGTGTACAGGACGCGTTTGAAGTAGCAGTTGGTGTTGTGCAGTCCTGTGACTGTTGGGTGTGTTGTTAGGTACTTTATCAATGTTGTAGGGTTGGATGGGCACCTCAGGTGTAGTGCCCTTGCAAAGTTGGTTTGGGCTGCCTTGGCCCAGTGGGGCTAAAGCGGGTTGGGCGACTTTGTCATAGCTATCCATGAGCCAAAGATTTTTGTCGCTCGTTCCATGAAGTTGAGCAGCCCCATCCCGCCTTTCTTCTGTGGGCCGTACATGGTCTCCAGCCTGACTGGTGCGCAGTATCCAGACCACAGCCAGTTCTGAAGGAGCTTGTAGACTGCTTTGGTAAAGTTGGTGAAGAAAGGAACTGCGTGAGCAGCAAACCATAACTTTGACAAGATCAGGGAGTTGGCTAACACAACCCTTTTCAGCTAAACTAGCTTTACTCCTCCACATGCTTGTCATTCTTTTTGTGATGTTGTCCAATATTTTGTTTTCAATGATGTCAAGTGCGTATCCACCAGCCTCAAGCCATATTCCCAGATGACGGACTGGATTGGTGGCAGGGTGGGGTGCGAAGGGTAAGCACAGTGGTTTTATTGGCATAGGTCTTTGTTTTATAGTAGGATGTGTGGTGGGTTAGTTTAATTGGTTGTGGGAGGGGGGTCCAATTTGAGCTGAATTTGCCAATTAAAATTACCTCTGTTTTCTGTTTGTTCATCTTGGCTTTACTCACTGACTCATATTGGTGAATAATGCGCTCAATAGCCCTGGCATCCCTATTGCCTGAGATGCTGATTACGCAGTCATCAGCAAAGGCGAGCATTTTGGTTGGTAGTTGTCCCTCCAACCTGATTCCAGATAGCTTGGAGTTTACTATGCGGAGGAGAGGGTCAAGGCTGAAATTGTATAGTAGGGTGCTAAGCGGGTCGCCTTGATTGAGGCCCCTTTGTGGGGTGATGGTGTCAGTTAGGAAACCTGGGCCTCTGATTGCAAACCTGGCCGAGCATGTTAGGAGGAGCGCCCAGTTTGTAAAGCGGGATGGTAGGTTGAAGGCCTTTATACATTGTTCCAAGTAGTCCCAGTGTACTCGGTCATATGCTTTCTTTTGGTCTAGGAAAGCAAGGGCGCCTGTGGGGTTAGCTTGGCAGATGTTGGCTATGGTGTGAATGTTATCCCAAATCAAGAGATTGGGGATAAATCCAAACTGATGGGGAGAGGTCTGTCTGTGCAATGCATCCCAGGCGCTTAGCTAAGATTTTTGTTAGTATTATAGTATTGGTGTTGGTGAAAGCAATTAGACGCCAGTTGTTTAGATTAGTCTGGTCTCCTTTTTTGAAGAGTGTGACCCCATATGCATCTTGGCCGCCAGGTAGAAGGGCTGTGTCCTCCAGGCACTTGTTCATAGTTGCTAGTAGTACTGGTGCGATGTAATCAAAGTACTTTTTGTAAAATTTATATGGGAGGCCATCAGGCCCAGGGCACTTGTGGCGCGGAGTTGATTTTATTACCTCCCATAGATCCTCTCTAGTAATGGGTTCAGCAGGGTCTGGTTTATCAGCTATATTGTGAATATTAGCAGATGATAGAAATTTTTTTATTTTGATAGGTGCTGCGAAATCTGCTATGTACAGGTTGGTGTAAAATCGGTGTAATTTGGCCGATATTTCAGATGGTGTGGATGCCAGTGTGTCATCTGCTTGATGGACCTTTGTGCAGGTCGCCAATATTGATATTGGTTTAAAGCGGTGGAAGAATTGGGCTGTGTGGGTTTTGGCGGATATAATGTATTTCTAATTGTGCCATACACTGACATAGTGCTGGTTTTTTATAAAGAGGGAGTTGACCTATGTGGATGTTTGGAACCACAGGCGTCCCCATTGAGGGCTGTATCCCTTGCGGGGTGTGTTGTTTTCTAAGTATTGGAGCTGTCTGATAGCCTTATTGATTGTTGCAGACGTCGTGGTCAGCTTTCTGGAGTTCAAGTGACAGGCCTTCTTGGTTACTCTAATCTTGAAAATTTTCCACTCGGTGATAGGGTTCCCTGTAGGTGGTTGTTTTTTGTCCATGTTGTTATCACTATCTCAATCCAAAGTTTAAGCTCTGGAAGATGGATGGTGCTTGGGTGAACTTTGTGCCAGATCAGTGGCTTTTGGTATTTTGCCATGGATGATAATTTTATTGAAACCATTTAGTGATTGGAGAGGGGGATAATTCTTGTTGTAAAATTTGATACACGGTGATGGAAGTCTACAGGGGTGAGCATCAGGTCAATCTGGGTCATTGAGACCAGTTGGTTATTATTGTAGTGGGGCCTCGTCATGTTGGCCAGCGTGGTGGCCTCTTTGGGGATAGTGTCATACAGGCCCAGCGTAGCCTTTAGTATGCGAAGTTCTGTGTGGCTGTGGGGTATGGCCTTTGTTTTAGGCCAGCGGTCAGTTATGGGATTGAGCCAGAAATTGAAATCTCCCGCGAAAAAATGTTGTCTCAGCGAAAGGGATTGAGAGGATATCAGAAATTTTTTTTGGGTGGTTGTTTGGATCATTTGGGGCATATACTCACACCATGGCGAATTTTTCTCTGTTCCACTCAAAATCCATTAGAAGCAGCCATCCCTCCAGGAGGGAGGATGTGCTTCGGATATTTACTTGGGGATTGCAGTTGGATCAAATTACCACCCCACAGTGGTACGTCCAAAAGGATTTAGCTGGGAGGAGCATGGTTGACCATGACTCCTCCTCCCCCGGTGGACAGTGGGGTTCTTGGATGGCCAAGATGTCCATGGGGATATTGTGCAGGAAAGCAATTTTTTTGGCCCAGGACGTGGGGGCTTTGTCTCCCGCAATGTTGAGCATCTCTATGGTGATTGTGGTAATCCGCACATCAGGAATGTTGGGGCGACCCACTGGGGTCACCCCATTCCTTAGCAGCACAGGTCATACTACAAGTTTGGGGCCAATCAGCCAGAATGGTTCCAGCATGTTGCTCAGTGGTCGTAGCATCAGTTTTGTTTGGTTTCTTTGGGCTCAGATTACTCCGTGGGGTTTGGCTCTGGCTTTGATTGTGTTGTGCCCCACCAGTGTAAAATTTTCCGCTGCCTACCTGTGGGCTAGATGTGTAGAAGCTAGGTGTCAGGGCAACTAGGTTTTGTGCGGGAGCGTTGTTGCTTTGTGATTGGCTGGGATGATCTTCCATATCATACTCATGGACCACGTTGTTGTTGGTCACGTGTGATTGGCTAGGAGGATCCACAGTGGTGCATGGTGGTTCTGCTTCAGTGTGATTGGAGGTGTCTGATTAATTGTGTTTGAAAAATTTGCTTTGATTTTGATGGATTTTATGTGGGGGATCTGAAAGGTTATTTTGCTGTGCTGCTGTGGCATCCAACTGAATCTGGTCTGGGGAGATTGTGGTGTGGGCTTGGGTTTTGGCGGAATTTTCAGACTGCTTGCAGGCAGCCTGTGCGTGATGACAATCCTTGCGTGAAACAGGTTTGACTAAAGTAATTTCAGTTCTTTTGCCCCAATGGAAGGCGTAAGTGGCGTCCTTCATTTTACCAAAGGTTGGGCCCATTTCATCCATATTGTCCTCACAAAATTCTGGTGCTTCCACCCTGCATTTGATGGGGCACATATGGTCTTTGCGGCCTAGAGCTAAGCAGAAGCCGCAGATGGATGGAGTGTGTGCTGGTGTGATGCAGAAGGGGTGAGATAGCTGCCATCAGGAGGTTGATAGTCACTGTGCATGGAATGAGGGTGATATCCTCTACCACATCCTGGTCAGGTTCAATAATGGCTATTGCCTTCCCTGTGCATAGGTGAGGCAGGAGGGGGAATTTTTCAAATTCAAATTGTTTAATTTCTCCGTAACTTTTGAGGCCCACACGGAGCTTGTCATTGAGGATATCATGGTGCATGGATCTCAGGAGTCAGTCAAATATGATGAATAGGTTATCTGCCTCATTCCATTGTGTGTGCACTGTGCAGATAATGCGATCTTCATTGTTAATTTTTACAGAAAATTTGGTTTTTGTTATGTCTGCCGCTTCCTCCTCAGTCATGAACCCAACATTCACCCATCCTCTATGTAAATTTTTAAAATTTACTGAAACAGTGTTTGGGAAAATCGCAGAGAAGGCCTCCCCCCATTTTTTCCCATGACTCAAAGGAGGTATTGCCAACCATAATTTTAACTCTGTGCTTGAGGGAGGACAAGGGTTGGGAATGTTTGATTTTTGTGAAAGTGCCCATTTTTTGTAGAAATTGCAAACCTCTGGGTGTGGCACTATGCTCACTCTTTTTTGGGGGAGGTTGTCCCAACGTACTGCTGGGGCGTTTTTCTCCAACAGGTTGTGTGGGTTTAGGGCCTTTTTATTTAACTGAGGCAAGCCAACCAGGGGACAGGCATTACCAAAAGAAAGAAAGAAATAACATGAAACCTGAACAGGGTCAACTCTGTCAAAGAAAGTTTTTCCACCTCCGGATTGGGACTCAAATTTTTCTGGTTACATCATGGGTAAGGTTTTCGTGTTATTAGACCTACTAACTGCCAATAGCTTCCTTTGGCTGGCACCCTGATCAATGTGCGAAGGGTGGAATTGAACCCGCAACCTTCAGGTTGGTAGCCATACACCCTTACTGACTCGCCTTCCACCCCCTGGGTTTAGGGCCTTTTGCACTGGCCACTTTTGCCCACCTGGTGTTGGTGTGTATGAATCTGCTCATTTTCCTGGTTGATTGCAAATTCAGATAATTTGCGGAGAATCATGTTACTAATAATGATTTTAACAGGAAAGAAAAGCATTAGTCTCCTATTTTAAAATTGAAAATTATTATTATGTTTTTAACACTCAAGCAATATAATAAAACAATTCATAAAATACTAAACTTCTCTATCTAACTAACATTTTTTGTTTTATATAGTTGTTACAGATGAAAATTACGCTGTAAAAAAAGTCCACAGTCATTGTTATAATTCATACTATTTTTGTTTTTTTCACAATATAAGAATTAGATTACACTAAACTTTAAGGATTTTTTTCTCTAATTAGCAACTCTTTTAGCCAATAACTGTTTCAAGTTTGTTTTTACTAAGCCAATAAACGTACCATAGGGAAGGATTAAATATATAAACTATAACAACCAATTGTACGCTGCTGTGGCTAAAATGAGACCGCTTATTAGCCATGTTAATCCCCCTGGTAACAAGAATATGTTACATACATCACCAATGCTTGCAGGGTATTATAGTAATATTGACAGAGGTCCACCTCCTACAAACTTGTTCAATCATTTTTTAGAATCACATTTTTTACTGCCAGATCTCCCAATCTATATCAATCTCAAAGGTGCACCACACCATCCACGTCTATTGTGGGGTAGTAGTCCCCATTTTCATTAAAACGGTCTCATAGCAGCAGGAGAAGTTTTTTCCTGTTACTACTTTCCTCAAAAAACTTTGATTAAAGTTGGGTTGCGTTAAGTTTTCAGACAAAAGAGGCAGCTGATGAAGCTGCAAAAGTAAAAGTTGAAGGTAAGGTATGTGGAGTATCCTAAATTTATATGTGCAGAATGCACCCTTTGGAATAAAAATTTACCAATCTCTATCAGTTTTTATGATCTTCTAAAAACTCTTTCCTGTAATTTTATTAAACATAATATGAAATAGATCTTAGAAAAGTATAGGGTTCCTAAACAATTTGAAATCTAAATTTTTTGTTTAGTGCCAAAGCTCAGTAGCCATAAAGCTATAGCTGTTATTGAACCCCACCAATAAATCTATGATGACTTATCTAAAATACCATGGGTTGCTTTCTTTACTTTTCTGATGGTGAACTGATCCATTTTTCTTCCTCCATAAAAAGGCTGCCCCACTTGCACTGAGTGCAAAAACCTGGGCCACAAGGCGCATACCTGCCCCTTTAATGGGAAAGATCAGGATGATTCTGAAGAGGAAACCATAATGGATTACTAATGATCTAATTTTTTCAAACTTATGCCAAGCACACTTTATTTTGGTGTAAAACTAGTGAATATATTGTTGTGGCTTCTATATCTGATAAAAAATGGAAATCGCATCAAAAGGCGCTTAAGAGCTTTTTTAAAGGTAGCACAAGATTTAAATCCCCCTGTAACACACTATAGTCATGGAAACACTGGCGAATTTCCCCCCTCCCAGCTCCAAGAAACACCAGTGAGTGCCAGGCGGTGGATCACGCTAGCAATACTCAGATGCATTTGATCATGATCTGCTCCATTTATTGCACAATTCTTATGATAATGACGCAATTGACAAAGCTTATTCTCATGGTGAACCTTTCAGCAAATCAGACAATTCAAAATATTAAACTGGGTTTGGTTCAAAGATTCCCCCAAGTTCTACACATATATGTCACATTATAATAAAGGTTATACCTATTATAACCATCCTCTCACTGAAGCCAAGATGGTCCTACGGGCGTGGCTGGGTTTAATGACTTAGCTCACCGCTCATAAAACAGCCTGGGTGTCCATCTGAAAATAGAGACACTCAACGTTGCAGATTTCAGGACTTCTACATCCCAGTCTAAATCACTGAATTTCTTGCGTAACCCTCCTGCTGACATATTGGGGATCCAAGGAACCCATTGTTTGGCAAAAGAGGAATAGGAGTGGCCAAAGACTCCTCCTATAAAATCCACTTGGTTTAATAATGTGAGTTCATTATTCGTCCTACCAAAGGGCTTAGTGTGTGGTAAATAATTATAAATTTTAAATGAATGGTACCATCTGTCACAATTTATGAAATAACGAGGAGTCCACTCTGCTTAAAATGTATGCCCCAATGATTCATCTGAGTGCATTGACTTTCTTGCAAAAGTATTTCAACTTGATCTCCCAAACCTCCACTTTTGGGGAGATTTCAACTTTTGGTCAAATGCTGCAACTGACAATTGGCCGCATAGCTTTCAATTACCACCTGGCCATATAATTTTAGTGCTCAAAGCGCCTAGAGGATTATAAGATCCCCTCCCCCAGTGATTCTTCTAGTAATTTATATAAAGGGCCACATGTACATAAGGGTATTGTTGTCTATGATCTACATTGACTATATACTCCCCCTTGAATTTTAAGTTAAGAATCTGCAGGTTTAATTCTGCAGAGGTGCAGTTTGGAAACATTCTAGTAACAATCACCCTGGCCACACTTGACAATCACAGACTCAATCACGCTAGAATAAAGTAAACATTGAAACAATATTTAGCGGATACTTTTCTAAGTGGATAAACCAGAATTCAGTTTAACCCCATATGGTGTACTATTTCGTAAGATCCTTTAGTAACATGAGGTCTGATAGAACAAAAAATCACTGCTGCTGAAAAGTGGATTGCAACACAGTGACACACATCTACACCAGCAGCTACTCACCTCCAGCGTTCTCTTGCCCATCTGGAAAGAGATGCCTCACTCAGGAACTATAGCCCATCTTGGACTTGTGAATGGGTTGCTACAACTATTCGCTTGTAAGAGCTAGATATTACACACCAACACCATTTAGAATCTTAGCTGGCGCATAACAAGTCACTAAAAGGATAGATCAACAAGGCTTTATGCGCCGCTTTGCTGTATGGTAATAAGGTACTTCTCATACCAAACTTAGGCTAGCATAAGCGCAGTTTTTTCCTCGCCAGTGGAGTATCTGAAACGTTTCACTAAATTTTTACCAACCTGTATCAAGAAGAAGTTTGTACTCAGAGACATACAACATTTTTACCCAAAATAAATCCATTCTCCTCTTAAATTATCTAGTCTAGTTAGTGTTGTCTAATGAGTAACTTTGGGATGCTGTGCGCAGGGCGCTTATCCACAGAAACCCCAGCTCAGATGGCATTCCTTTTGAGTTCTATTAAATTAGCTAAACTTATTTAACCAAGGTAAGCCAACCAAGGGATGGACATTACTGAACTAAAACTAAAATCATAATAAAAAAATTAATGATTCAAACAAAACGCCCAAAATGGATGGATCAATTGAATTATACCTAACAAATATCCAACCAGGTGGGCAGAGAATACTGCTATCCCTCCATGGTGGATGAGGGAGGGGGATTGGGGGGCTCATCTTTGGCTTCATCCATCTCATCCCAGAGTAGGGTGCGTGTTAAGGCCAATGGTAAGGGTGTGGGGGCATCAGCGGCATGGGGTTCAATATCCTTGATGACTGGAACTTCCAAATAGTTGCCAGCCATCTTAATGCCAACAATGTATTTGGCCAAAGCGTCTTCAGCTTTGAAGTGGGCGTCTGGGAATTTAATGAATGTGGCAATGTTGGTTCAGGTGATTTTTGCTTTTGGATTCCGTGCTACTGTTACCACGTTCTGGATGGCTTCAGTGACGTTTTTGTGTAAAGTTTTCATGTTTATCTTACTTTGTGCAGTAAGGTTTTTGAGGATGACAGGAGATGGAATTTCTCCTGTGAGCGCAGCCACAGATTTGGCGGCAGCTTTGTGGAGCGGATGGCAATCTGGTGTGGCGGGTGCTTCTACTGCAAGCTGGTGGTCGCTGTAGAGCAGTTTGGCGTTAGGTTGTGGAACATTTTTCTGAGGCGGGAATTTTGCATCTCATTCTGCGTTACAGAGCCTCTCAACTTGAAGCATCAGTTCTTCAATAAAGTTACCTGATTTGATAATTTCATCCAATAATTCTCATGGGTTTTGGTTGAATTGGATTGGGGAATCAGCGTACAGTTGAGGTTTGTTTGATTCATTTCTGGATGCATGGATCAAACTGGGATCCAATCTGATGTTTGATTGGATGAATTATTTATGTCATTGGGGCAAGGTGGATACTGATTGGTGGCTGCAGGTGCAGCAGCAACATCTGGCATTGGAGGAGGGGAAGGTAAGATCATACCCCATATCAGAGTTGGTGTGGGGTGGGAAGCGGATTGGTTGGCATCAGGCAAACTTTTGGCATCGGCAGAAGTTTCTGAGTATGGGCATTTGTGTTTCAAGTGGTCTAACTCGAAACAGGATGGGCAAATAATCCATCCGCCCTCAACACAGGCCCAAAATGGATGGTCGGGGGCAAATGGGATGGTGGCATGAGGGGGAATTGCCAAAGAAATTTTTGTAAATTCAGGGCTGATTGTGGCATACGCCCAAGGCCCAGCGAGGCGTGTGGCCCCATTTGGGACCACAAATTGTAAGATGGGGTTGGCGCCGTAGGCTGCCAAACCTTCCATCAGCTCCTGGTGGAGCACTTCAGGGGGAGGTGGGTGGGCAAACCAGCGAACTGGACTACCAAGGTGGTGTTTGTTGGGAGCCAGGTCCAAGTTATTGGAAGGAAGTTAATAAATACTAATGACCCCATTGCCACAGTGGCTGCATCAGCTTCACAGGGGAATCCAAGATTAAAGTATCCTTATAGGGGCGGAAGTCAATAAAACAGGCTGGTGTCATCACCGCCTGAGCCATTTTGATAATGGCTTGGTCATTGTAGGGGAAGAATTTCCCATATTCGACCCTAAGGCCAAAATGCATGTTGCTCCAGGGGAGCATCAGGGGGCAGCGGGGCACCGCTTGGATTCATGCAAGATGGGCATTGAGGTCCTTGGGAGGAACGAATCGTCCCAAGGGTTTGGAATGATTGGGCGAGCCAGTCCAAGCGCGTTTTACTGTCAGACAGAAAATGGAGGGGGGAGTTTTGCCGCTGCCCCACGCTGGGATAGTCAGCAGCGAATCCAATGACATAGGATCAAGACTTTGGTGTGCAATTAAGTGTTTGCTTTTCATTAACCAAATAAATTGCTTGGAAAGTTATGCCGAGCAGAAAGAGAAAGATAAAATAAATTAAATCTAATCACGCCAAAACTTAAAGCCTCTATCAGATAAGTGACTTCTAGAGACTTGCCTACTGCCTGGTGAGTCAGAAGTCTTTGTGGTCAACTTATTTAAAAATAGTGATCCTAACAATATGGGTAACTGGCGCTCAATATCCCTCATTAATGCAGATCTTAAATTAATAATCAAGATATTGCCTAAGCGTCTAGTTTGTACTTCTCAAAACTTCCATATCATGCATCATTATGGGGCTGTTCCTAACTGCGGTATCTGGGACAACATCCATATGATTGCCAACGTGTGCCAGTCCAAATCAGATGGTGCCCTGATCTTCTTGGATCAACAATAACATGATCATGTGCATTGGAAATATTCTAGGGCAACTCTTGAAAACCTTTCAACTTTCACCTTAGTTCTTTAATTGGATGATATTTCAACTTATCTATCTATCATGACCATTTATGGCTCATGGTCTGTTACTGACCCCATATCCCATAGCACAGTTTAGAGCATAAGAACTCTCTTAGCTCTTTATTGTACAATTCTTGGCTAGACCGAGTTCTGTGCATCAGATATCAGACCCTGAAAGGCGTTGACTCTCCAGATAAAACCCCTCTCAAAGTATTAATATCTACAGATGATTGTGTGTTGGGTGTTTCCAACCCATCAGGCGCTCGTTCCCTTAGAAAAAAATTAGTCAGTATGAGCAAGTAAGTAATGGCAAGATTAATCACCATTTTACTGAGGTATTCTCCTTGTCAGGAACCATCTTTGGTGGCACAAAGGGACTTCTTTATTCTTCAGCCATAAGATCATTCGTCTCATTTCACGCAACCCCCTCTAATTGTGGGAATCTAGAAAGTTTTACATTCTCTCGTGCTTAATAAGTCAGATATCCACAAAATACTTACATGATAAAGAAAATAATTTTTAGCAGAAAGTAAAAATTGAGGTTTTTAAAGGCTTTTATCAGTTGTGACTGGGCGAACAAGAAAGAACCCTCTCAATATTAGAATGCTGAGCAATTAAATCATCTCAAGACTCAAAGTGAGTCATAGGAGAAATTCATTTTAAGCTATGCGCATCCAAATTTAGTAATATGGACTGTTGCCCTATTGTATCATTTGAAACTT